>OX369292.1:5843581-6150288 GCA_947284805.1 Coleophora flavipennella
GGGTTATAATGCCTCAGATTTTCAACATTTGCAAGCTTGTTTTTGACTAAGTCAAAGGCATGTTGACATTCTGGTGTCCACTGAAAACTATTTTTCTTTGTTAAGTCAAACAATGGTGCCAAGGCAACCGCCATGTCTTTTAGAAAACGCGAGTAATATTGAATTTTTCCTAAAAATGCTCTAAGTGCTGTTATGGTTTTTGGGGCCTGGGTCTCTAATATGGGCCTTACATTAGATTCAATTACATTAATGCCATTTTTATCAATTCTGTAACCAAAAACATTTATGTGTTTTTTAAATAATTTACATTTTTCGGACTTTAGTTTAAACTCGCATTCCTTCAATTTTCTAAAACTTTACTTAATGTTTTCTTAGTTTCATCCAAGGTTTTTCCTGATATATAGATATTATCTATGAAAACTGCCGTATTAGGTATTTTCCCTAGTTTTTTACTCATAAGTCGCTGAAATGATCCAGGACCAGTACTGACTCCATAAGGTAAATATTTATATTTAAATGTACCTAGTTCAGTAACAATCACAGTGTAGTCCTGTGAAGTTTTATCTAGCGGAGCCTGAAGATAGGCTTCTTTTAAGTCGAGCTCGCAGAAATATTCACCATCCTTAAGTGAATAAAATATTTCCTCAATGTGTGGTAGGGGAAAGTGATCCACTTCTAAATGTGGGTTTACTGTTAATTTATAGTCACCACAAAGACGTACTGAACCATCAGGTTTTAATATTGGGACTACTGGAGTCCCCCATTGGCTGTGCTCCACGGCTTCAATTCGATCATTTTTTAATAAACGAGAGATTTCGTCTTTTACCTTGTCTTTTAATGCGAAGGGTACTCGACGTATCGGTAGACATCTTGGTTGTGCATCAGGTTTAAGTTTTAATGTAATCACTTCTCCCTTAAAGTTTCCCCAGCCAGGACTAAATACTTCTGCGAACTCACTTTTTACCACATGCTCCGCCTCTGAAACATCAATAGGTACGTTATTACAGCTTTTACGTAAAACTAATTTGTTTTGTTCTAGGATTGGTGGCCATAATTGTAATTCACTTAACCAATCCCTACCAATAATACAGGGTGTATTGTAATCACTAACAAAAAGTTTCATTTTCTTAGTAATATTATTGTAATTTACATTTAAATCTTCAATTATACCTACTGGCTTTGATTCACTTTGGTCAAAGTTTTTAAATATTACTTTACAATGTTTAATTTTTTTTAATGGAAATAATTCATGTTTTTCTTTCAATGAAATAACTGACACATCTGAACCTGTGTCCAACTGAAACTGCACATTTTGACCATCAATATTTATTTTTATAAAGTGTGGAGGCACTCTACTTACGCCTAGTGAATACATTTCATACTCTCCAGTTTGACCGTCATTGGAGTGGGGAATTGTAACTTCAGCTTCTTGGTCCTTAGGTGTGGGTGAGTTATCGTCTTCCAAAGTGACTAGCTGCTGTCTTCGGGTAGGACACATTCGAAACAAATGTCCCTGCTTGCCACATTCCGAACAGAACTTAGAAAGCAAGGAACACTCTGGTTTTAGATGGTTATTTTTTCCACAACAGAAACATTTTGTAGACCCTAAGTCTTTACTATTTTTCCTGTTATGATTTTTTGCTTTGCTTTTAGTAGATCTTTTTTGGTTAAAAAACATTTCTGTGACCTCTTCTCCTTGTTGATTTTTTCCTGCTTCCGAGAGAGCAGTTTCCACAGTTCTGGCCAAGTGTACTGACTCTTCTAATGTTAGTTCACTAGTACTTTTAAGTAGCTCAAATTTAACTAATTTTGAGTACGCTCCATCAACCAATTTTTCTTTGATTTGATCTTCTACATCTTTAAAATTGCACTTTTTTGCTAGCCTCCGTAGTTCTGTTATGTAATCTTCTACAGTTTCATTGGGCAACTGGTTTCTTTTTCGAAAAGCTGCTCTCTCCAATGTAGTTGGTCTTATTATGCAATACTTTTCTTGTAGTTTAGTGCATAGGGATTTATAATCATTGTCAATTGGGTTGCTAGGAGCACACAATAATGACAGACATTCAAAAACTTTTGGTTTTAATTTTGTCAGCAGTAACGGTACCTTTTTTTCCTCGGGTATGTCATTTAGTGTAATGATACAATCCAGTTGTTGACGAAACGTTTCCCATGCGTTTCCGTCGAATAATGGTATGTCATAGTGTGACATTGTCTTTGTCACTGAACTAGTTTTTGTTTTAGTGAAATGTTTTCTCAATTTTTTTCGTAAGATGTCAACTGTTGTTGTTGAAGTGTGCTGAATTCCAAGCTCACGCAATATCTGACAAAGTTGTTCCTTGTTACATTTGTGAATGTATTTTTTGTGACCAGACTTCACAAGACTCACGTAGTCGTCGTTTTGTTCCTCGTGTTCGCTACTCGCACTTTCTTGTTCCGAGTCTGATGTTTTTATAACACTCATTGATGTCTATGGGAATTTGTATTTTCTGACTATTTTTCACGCGCTGGTTCAAAATATCTCGTCGCCAATTTGTCGTATCCCAATAAAACAATTAAATTAATTAATTAAATGTATTTTGAGATACTTGTTAGGTTATACCATTTGATACCACGAGACGGAGAGAAATTGTAAGAGGCTCCTTGACAGCTGTCAAAATCTAACATGGCCGCAAGGTAGCGTTCAGAAATTAACATAGCGATCTCACAAGAGGGATATATAAATAAGTAAAGATAGAGAGAGAGTTACTATTCATTTTTGTTTACCAACAATATCGGTTGCCAAGGCAACAATATTGATTGTCAAAACTATCAAAACAACCATATAAGATAAAAAAGATTTGATCATTTTCAGAGGATATTAAAACTATTTTCATAAACTGTCTATACCTCCATATGACAAAAAAGATTTGATTATTTTCAGAAGACTAAGTATTTACTTTCACACATATAAATGGAGCGAAAGAAGTTTTACTTCAGTAGTGTGGTCTAAAGCACACTCGTATTTTTAATTTATTTATGGTTTTTAAATACAATCACCAAAGAGATATTAAAAGGTTATAACTCCTTCATTTATTTTTAATAAAATAAATTTTAAATTTTTATTTTGAAATTATTGCTCAAATGTTTTAAAAGATATCGCATTTTTTATAACCGATCCGTTTTTTTGCGACAGTGTACTAAAATAGTTAGGTTCATAATAAAAAGAAAGTTCAGAAGAAAAACTTCTGGAACCTGTATTCGATGGTTAGGAAATATTAAATAACTACCTATCTAAATCAAAATAATGACTTTTTACACGTCACCAACACATATTATGTTTGTAGATCTCTCAACACGCTGTCATTGGGTTAATTGCAGTAGCAAAACACCTTTGGTACCTAACAAAGTCATCTCTGTAATATATTGAATGACAGACGAGAAACTCCATGTCAAAGACTATTAAGGATCTTCATAGCCATCTGATACCTAGTCAAATAGGATGTAAATGTAATTACCTCTATATCTATATTATATTAAAATAGCTAAAGGAAAAAATATTTTATTCAATCAAAGAAGTACTAGAACCAAACACTTGATTATTTTGTTTATGATAAGAATACGATTTTCTGTTTTTTATTTTGTTTTTTACATGAATGCCGTAATTTATATTTACTTTTTTCTTTAATTTTTGTGTGTCATACAAATGACTAAATGTGCTGAACTTCACTATGTTTTGTAAGATGTATTGTATTTAGCACATTTACAGCAAAAAAATATCTCTATCTCTATATCTATCTCTACCTATGTCTCTGCCACTACCTCTGCCTCTGCCTCTCTCTATCTCTATCTCTATCCCTATCTCTATCTTTATCTTTATCTTTCTTTATCGTTCTTTTTATCTTTTATACCTCTGTATCTATAGAAGCGTCGGTGGCTCAACCGGTAACGACTCGGTCCATCTAACCAGAGGTACCGGGTTCAAATCTGGACGGCCAATGTACCAATGAGTTTTTCCAAAACTTACGTACATACTTACCGATTGCTTTAACGGTGAAGGAAAACATCGTGAGGAAACCTGCACACGCCTGCGAAGAAACTCGAAGGTTGTGTGTGAAGTCGACCAACCCGCACTGGGCCCGCGTGGTCGACTAAGGCCTAATCGCCCTGATTCAGGGTAGGCTCGAGCCCCTCGGTGGGGACGTATATGAGCTGATATAATAATCTATAGAAGTGTAATTCAAAATATAGAAACGCAGTTGTATCATCATCATACCAGCCGACGGACGTCCACTGCTGGACATAGGCCTCCCCCAAGGATTTCCATGACGACCGGTTCTGCGCTACCCGCATGCAGCGGCTTCCCGCGACGTTCACCAGGTCATCGGTCCACCGAGTCGGAGGTCTACTATGCTACGTTTTCCGGTGTGCTGTCGCCACTCGAGAACTTTACTGCCCCAAAGGCTATCTATTCTACGAGCTATGTGCCCTGACCACTGCCACTTCAGTTTAGCGAATCTGAGAGCTATGTCGGTAACTTTGGTTCTTCTGGTTTCTGATCCGATCACGCAAAGAATTTCCGAGCATAGCATCCATTGCCCTTTGGGTGACCTTGAGCTTTGTTATGAGGCTTATAGAAAGCGACCATGTCTCAGTTCCGTAAGTAATCACTGGCAACGCACACTACATAATATAACCTTCAAAACACCTACATTTGACAGTCGTTAGACATTCGGAGAATCGGACGTTCACAGCCAATCCTGTTCGTCAGGAAAAAAGGATAGAAATATTTAAATAGCTATGCTATACAAGTGGGAGAAGTGCGGAAATACATATCCGTTAAATACATATCCGTGAATAGAAATATATATCCGTGAAATACATATCCGTGAATAGAAATACATGTCCGTGAAATACATATCCGTGAATAGAAATACATATCCGTGAAATACATATCCGTGAATAGAAATATATATCCGTGAAATACATATCCGTGAATAGAAATATATATCCGTGAAATACATATCCGTGAATAGAAAAAGATACTATTTTCAGATACTTTGGATCACGTTACCATGAATCTTGTTCTCTTTAAATGTGATCTAAAACTGATATGATAGTTCATAAAGCTGCAACTAGTCTCAACACAAAATAGATCATATTCATATTCGTATTCATTTATTTCTGCTTACATGTACTTAACATAAAGATGGAACAAAAACAGTAAAAATTGTAGTTTGTACACGCACCCTGTAAGGGCACTGCAGATGCATGCGAGGTGCGGGGAGCAGACCGTCATATTAGCCTTTGCTCAAAAGGTTTACATTGAAAAATATAACTAGATATAATTAACCAATTAATGAATTATTTTATTTCGTTATTATTATTATGCAAATAAGCTAAATCAAATGTACAAAAATAATTAATGTAAATAAATAATAATAATGTAAAGTATATAATTTAATTGCCTAATGAATTATTATTGGTTAAGTATTATAAACATGCGAATTATTTGTCATTATAATAGTCTCTAATCGAGTAGTAGCTTTTCTCAATTAGATATTCTTTTAAAAAAATTATGAAATAATGTTATCGTATTTTCGTTTTTAATTAATTTGGGCAGTTCGTTATATATCATTATTCCTCGGTAGTATGGACTATTTTTGTACAAGTCTAATTTTGGCTCTGGAAGGACTAAGTTGTCTTTGTGACCTGCGCTGGAACAGAATGTAAACTTATCCATGTTTTGTCTCACTAACAATGCTGTTTCCAAAACATGAATTGAGGGGAAATTCAGTATCTTTTCTTTTTTGAAATATGGTTGGCAACTTATTGTAGGCCCTATGTTAACCAAAATACGTAGGCATTTTTTTTGAAGGACAAATATATCACTAGCATCCGTGCTGTTTTCCCATAACATCACCGCGTACCGCAGCGATAACCCGATACGCATATACCGATATCTTTGTTTATAGCTTCTGTATCTGCCTTAACCGAAATTCTCAAGGCTGCTCTTAACACATAGACGCTAGGTAATTGCTTTTACTTGAATCAAAAGCTGTGCAAGTGAAACATAAAGGCCATTCAGTATGGAAGCAGACATTAGTAACGAATAGAGAGTGGCAGACGGCTCTTCTGTTCTGTGCCCATAAATTGTGGGGGCAACAAATTAAATTAGGTAATACACAGTCGTGACGAGCGGACAACGCGGCCGACATGGAAGGGGTGTGTCGCCCCCGCCAGGGTTGCCAGCGAAAAATACAAATCCCAACTAAAACAGCAATGCACAATTTTGCCTAAAAAACTCTTGAACGTAAACAGGAAAAGTGAGAATTAGCGAATAACGATTTTTTTGAGTAAGTGGGGACGGAAAGATTTTGCCTCAATTTTTACTGTCTTTAAATATTGACGCTTGTTAATTAAACAATGTTAAAAACCAACGACTTTAATAATTATCTTTAATCTTTGGTACAGTACAAGTACTCAACCTATTTTAATGCAATTTACATAGTTTATGTAATCACCCTGAAGTAAATTGAAAATTAAAATAAAAAATCGGTTCATAGTCGCGGCGAATTCGCGTAACATTCACATTAAAGGGTTGAATTGAGAACCTCCTCCTTTTTTGAAGTGGAATAAAAATTATATTCTTATCAGCTCATATACGTCCCCACCGAGGGGCTTGAGCCTACCATGAATTAGCCACGCAAATTTCCAAATTATATTATTTAAAAACCATTAAAATAAAATTGTATAAAATCCATTCCGAAGATTAATATCCAAATTTTCTCGAAATCATTAATGTCCCGTAACAAAGTCGTTTTCCACGCAATCTACAAAACGATTGAAAACGATTTGTTCGGTTGTAATAAAATTGAAAATGTAAGTAAAAGTAAAAAACTGAAATATTAGTACGATTAATATTTTTCAAATACAGTTTTTAAAGAAGTAAAGCGCATTTTAAAATTACTGTGAAAAACTCAAAATCTTGTCACACTATTGTTGTGAAAATATATTTTTTTTAAAAAACATCGTACACTTATTAGAGATTCGTTTTTTCCCCCGATATAAAAAGATACACTATAAAAGGTTTTATAATTTTTGAGAAATTCAAATAAGTTTATAAGGAAGACGATTTTTAAGTATAAAAATTGATAAAGTGTATATTTTGTACAATAAAGAGTTTACAAACAAACAAGCAAACAAAAAACAAAAGTTCGAATCAAAACGCCACCCTGTATTTTAGAAAGTCTAGAATACAGGGTGACGTTTTTCTTTTTTTTCTCAAATTTAAAAAGTTGTACTAGAAGAGGTTTTATAATTTTTGAGAAATTCAAATAAGTTTATATGGAAGACGATTTTTAAGTATAAACGTCACCTGTATTTTAGAATATTTTTTTTATTATCTTATCATCATCATCATATCAGCCGAAAAACGTCCACTGCTGGACAAAGGCCTCCTCCAAGGATTTCCACGACGACCGGTCCTGCGCTGCCCGCATCCATCGGCCACCAGGTCGTCGGTCCACAGCGTGGGATGCCTACCTACGCTACGTTTTCCAGTGCTCGGTCGCCACTAGAGAACTTTACTTCCCTTACTGCAATCTGTTCTACGAGCTATGTGCCCTGCCTATGCCACTTCAGTTTAGCGATTCTGTGAGCTATGTTGGTTACTTTGGTTCTCCTGCGGATCTCCTCGTTTCTGATTCGATCACGGAGAGGAACTCCGAGCATATTAGCACACTCCCTTGCCCTTTGGGTGACCTTGCCTTCTTATGAGGCCCATAGTAAGCGACCATGTCTCAGTTCCGTAAGTCATCACTGGCAACACACACTGGTCAAAGACCTTATTCTTGAGACACTGTGGTATTTGGGACGTGAAGATATTGCGAAGCTTCCCGAACGCTGCCCAGCCGAGTTGAATTTATTATCTTATAATAACAAAATAAGTCTAGAATACAGGGAAGCGTTTCAGTCAGCAACACGCGACTAAGGGGTAATAATTTACACAACTTTGATGCCAAAAAAAAAGATAAAAAAATGACATCTATGTCGCGTAGGTCTATATTATTTATTTATTATCAATTTTATTTCAAGTAACATGGACTCATACAAAGTTAGTAGAGCTTAACCTAGGGGATTAATACATGTAAAGAGTTACAAAAGGAAATGAAAGGACAGTTCGGCCTGTCCGCAATCATTTTCAGGATGATGTTTGCCATCCATTACCATCCCTGACTGAGGCATTGCAGATAAAATCCACAGGGTTCTAAAAATAGTATTTTTCTTGGCAACCATTATGTCTCTCTTATCGTTTATAATGCTGATATTCAACCATTATAACTCGATAATTCTTTAAAAATCAATTTTGTGAGGAAAATTCAGGAATCGTGGTTTCCTACGGTTCTTGAACAACGCACTTACCAGATTACCAATGACTTCCAACAAATCAATTTATATATTGAAAGTCAATTAATAAACTTGTTGACTTGTAAACAAAGGGGGCGTGTCACCCTGCGGGCGGCCACTGGCCATAAGCTGGAGGTGCCAGTGGCAGGCAGCCACAGATTTGTGGTCAATTCGCGCGGCCCACAAACGGCTTGTCTCGGCCAACACGCCGAACGCCGCCATGTTCTTGGCGGGGCCGCGTTATTAATTATCCATTGAGTTGTAAGTTTTGATGCAATTGCTGGGTTCTTGTATTCCTTGTGTGAGTATTCTCGATCAGACTACAGCCACACCCTGGACACTTCATACAACGGGCCAGAAATGATATTTCAAAAAAGGAACGATGGAACAAACAAAATGGCGGCCTTATCTTATATGTAGCAAAGTATATACAGTACATATTAAATTAAGTTTCTGTAATGCTTTTTTGGTATGCAATAAAGGATATTTATTATTATATATATTAGTACTAACATACAGTATGGACACTCCCTGCCGCTCTCTAGATTGCGACCTCACCCCCTCGTCACCCAGACTGATACAGATTGGTTACAGTTTGGTTGTCAAACGTATAGGATTGGCGCCGCCATTTTGTTTGTTCCATCGTTCCTTTTATCTTTCCGTTCTTCTTATCAGTGTATATATATACTTTGCTACAGCACAGATAAGAAAACTACTTTGCTACATATTTATTTTTATTAATATATATGTATATATATATATATACAGCACAGGTAAGAAAAAAATGTAGCCGCTCCAATAGGTTGCTGAAGGAGGCGTGGCATGCGTGTTAGCTTCTTGTACAACGAGATAAGTTGCTGTCATTCGTAAATGATTGTACTGCGCAGAAATTGCTCAATTTCATGGCAGGCAGAGCTTCGTGTGTTTAAAGTCTATTTTTACTTATTGATTTTATAGGTTTGTTTTTTTGTTTTTGGGGGAGGTTATTTTATAAAAATACCCAATAGAATCAGCCTGTTTGTATTGTTCTGTATGTGAAATCGCTCGCTCGTGACTCGCTCGGTGCTGGTACTTTGAGACCATCTTAAGCGTTCTATAGAATTTTTCTATTCTGTGAACTACAGAGTGAACTTCAACGCGTATACAATCTGATTGCACGAGACATACGTACTCGTTGTATATGTACATACTAGAAATCTGATAAGATGAGATTTATTTGTAACTTTTCACTAGACAAATATTGGTATTCATTGTCTTTATTACCGCCTAGTATTTAACCGCCTTCGTGGCGTAATGGTTAGTCAATTCGCTTCACACCAGGAGGTCGCGGGTTCAATTCCCGGTGGGGTTATCTTGTAAGACTCGGTTTGCTTGGTGGTAGGGCATTGATGTGTTCCGGGTGGAAGATAAGATAGTTAGTTCTACATTTGCGGAATCTAAGTCAGCCCGCTTTCATCTTCGGCATCATCGTCACTTTCCATCAGGTGAGATGATGCCAAGAGCTAATTAATTTTAAATAAAAAAATAGATACCATTAAACAGCACTGTTACTCCATGAAACTATGAATGGTATCTAGCGTTGAAATATCATACCAACATGTGAGATAATCACATCAAGGGCTTACCAAATGTGAATAAATAAATGAAAAAAATTTGTAACTTCTTTCATGTAAAAATCTCGCGTCGGTAGCGCAACGGTAACGACTCGGTCCTCCTAAAAAGAGGTCCCGGGTTCGAATCCCGACGGCCAATGTTATAATGAGTTTTTAGAAACATACGTACTTATACTTACCAATTGTTTTAACGGTGAAGGAAATCATCGTCAAATCTGATTTCAGATGTGTGTATGAAGGTCGCGTTGCACACGTCCGTTGGTGTAAATATAAATGTCCTACACGTGACCGCGGGTGATGCTAAGTGCAACCCCAAGCTACCGCCGTCAATCACTTGGATAGTACGGTTAAATGTGCCACATGATAAGAGATTAGACAGTACAATCTCTTAAAGCTATACAAACCACTGCCAAGTAATAAGAGCCATTGTACCATGAGTGCTAGTTTGTGCCACGAAGCGAAGCTGAGTGGCAAAATAGACAGCACGAGTGTTACAATGGCTAATTGCGTGCAGTGGCATACAATACTTTTTCTACGACCAAGACATAAATAAAAGAAAATTTTAAACAGTCAAAAATTCATCCGTACAGCCTCATTACACGCCATGGCCAAAGTATATATATTAGTACTAACTTACATTATGGACACTCCCTGCCGCTCTCTAGATGCCGATCTCACCCCCTCGTCACCCAGATTGGTTACAGTTTGGTTGTCGAACGTATAGGATTTCGCCGCCATTTTGTTTGTTCCGTCATTCGTTTTTTGAAATGTCATTTCTGGCCCGTTGTTGAAGTGTCCAGGGTGTGCCATGGCTTAGTACTAATATATATACTTTACCATGGCGCAGGTAGATGCCACGGCCATTAAAAAAAGCGAACTTTTTTTAATGGCCGTGGCATCTTGTACGAAATTTTGATATAGTAATATATTGATTTTTTTAGGTGAAAGCCATACAAATATTTAAAATTTCATTGTAGCACGAGTACAGTTGTCTCGTTTTTTTTTTGAAATTATTATTGTTTGAAAGAATTATAGGAATGAATGGTTTTATGTAAAACCGGGGGTCTATTTCTTTTGTATTTGATCTAAGATACCAATAGATTTTTTGTTTTAATCCGTAAATCTTAGCACATTTTTTTGATATTAAAGCTTAAGGGTTAACTGGAGGGACGAAATCCCATACAAACGTACTTTCGTTTTAATTTCGAAACCATAAAACTCATCGTATTCAAATTTTTTACAAGCATTAAGATGATAAATATCTAGATCTGTAATTAGTTTTGGTTCGAAAATAATAAACTTAAAAAATTTGCCCTTTTTATCGACGAAATCGAGTAATATAAGTAACTTTTTTTTTGTTTATTATTTTCGAACCAAAACTAATTACAGATCTAGATATTTATCATCTTAATGCTTGTAAAAAATTTGAATACGATGAGTTTTATGGTTTCGAAATTAAAACGAAAGTACGTTTGTATGGGATTTCGTCCCTCCAGTTAACCCTTAAGTTAGATATGTAATCTAAACAAATCATATTAATTTAAATAAATAAATAAATATTCTGGGATAAATCACACATGGTCATCTGGCCCCAAATTATTATTATTATTATTTACGTCTTATTTTCTAGGTCAACCGGTCAAGTGCGAGTCCGAATCATGGTATGAGGGTTCCGTACTAGTACACTTCTCCACACAACTATGACAATGATATCTATTCACATTACAAGCAAAAGAGATCAACGCAAGCGACAGAAATATAGGATTTTTTATTCAGAGCAGGACCGGTCGTAGTTGCAATCCTTGGGGGAGGTTTTTTCGGCTGATATGATGATGATGATGATGATGATTCAGTTCCGACCACTTAGCGCGAGTACAACTCAGACTTAGCTACTTTTTGTTAATTGTTGTTTTACCTATGGGTTAGTTCGATGGGATTAACACCATAATTACACCAAGTTTCACGCTCATATGTACAGTTTTGTTTGAATCAGGACCCCACTTATTTTTATTTTTTTTATTTGTCCATAAAGCGGCAATATTCTGTGAAAATTTTAAATGTCTACCTATTAAGGTTCATAAAATACAGCTCGCTGACAGACAGACAGCTGAGGCTTAGTAATAAGACCCTGTTGTTCACTCGTTGGTTGTACGGAACCCTAAAACCATTTTTATTTACTTTTTATTTATTTTACATTCTGAATGGACTAGGTGTGATTAACTATTAAGTGGAAAGTGCTTGATATCACTAAGAATGTAATACTGATTACGTATTCGAAGCGTTTAATAAATCTGGTGAGGGCCCTGGCAGAATATCAGCGTTATGGGCATTCACCTATAACATATGCTGAGCCAGGACCTTTTCACTTACTGGCCTTTTGAGCCTGGCACTTACTGCATATTTATTGTATTTTATTGAATTTATTAGTAAGTAGCTATAAGTTAGTCTTAATGGTCTAACCTTCATTTTTTATTATTATTACCAACCTATAGTTTTTTTTGTGCCTGGTCGGTGAATAAACGGTTTATCTAGATTAGATAAGATTTATTCATCACATGACACAATTTCATAAAATATACATGTCAAATTATAAAATATGTCAATGGTGAGGTGATCGTCTAAAATTAAATTTACAAATTAACAAAAACAAAAGGTCAAATAAAAAAATGACAATGTCAAAAAGTAAATTGAACAATGAGTATTAAATGTGTATCAATTGTAATTAATGTAGCTTTGAATAAATCTTTTATCTATCTATCTATCTATCTAAGTATGTCAGTATTTCATTTTTAAAATTCGTCAATTGAATAATACGAGCCAACAAGAAGTTTTTTTTTTGATATTTCCCGCAGTGAGGCGGGTAGCCGCTCATAAAATGTTGGCCCAACTACGCGCAGCTTGCAACCTGCCAGTATTTTTCAATACGCGATTCACTACTTCAGCACTTACCATCAGGTGAGGTGCAGCAAAATGCACTCAAATTTTTAATAAAAAAAAGAGTACTTAAAATTAAGGCTTATTTTGCCTCACGTACAAAATTACTTCAAATAAGTATTGAGAACTCAAAGTCAGGATTCGATTTTTTGAGAAAAGAGAACGTCACGTGGTTCATGGTTTAGTGCAGTCTATCTATCTATCTAATCGTAAATCGTAATAAAAGAAACTTTCACAGCATGTACAGCAGCGCATGCAATATTGAAAAAGGCAGACCATTTTTATTTGCACACTGATATTATACAGTAAATATTGTGACGGTGGCCTAAAGCAATTTGAAGCGAGCGGGTCAGCGGTCTTTGTTGCATATCGCACAAGGTAATAGAATTTGGTTCGCTTTTTGCGCGCGCGCGGGATGTCCGCGTAATGGTGGTCCGAGCCTTTGTAACTGCACGTAAAGGCATGTTCACACACACAACTTGTGCCGCAACGTTTTCCTTATTACATTTCGATTTGGTAACATTAAGTTTACTTTTGTATTCTTTAGATCTTTTAAGGTGCTGATCGGCGATTTTTAGGCAGTGTCTTATTTGATACATGATACATTTTTTACTTTTTTAGAGCATCAGTAGCGTAACGGCTAGGGCCGCTGCCTCCTGTCTGGGAGGTCGTGGTTCGAATCCCGCCATGTACCAATGTGATTTCGAATTTAGATGCCATAATATGTACGTTTATCCGTCGCTATTAAGGTGAAAGAAATACATCTCGAGGAAATCTGCACACGCCTGCAAGGAACTCGCAGGTTGTGTGTGAAGCGACCAACCCGCACTGGGCCCGCGTGGTTGACTAAGGCCCCATCGCCCTAATTCAGGGTAGGCTCGAGCCCTCTATGGGGACGTATATGAGTTGATATGAAGATGTCATTTTTTTTATGAAGAACCTGTGTTAATGACCGTCACTAAGCCTATCTTCTAGTAGAATACGCACAATCAGTAGTAAATTTCTCGATAGCCGTAGACACGGTCTAGTAGATATTTAAACATAGAGTGTCGGATTTCACACGCTTAGGACAATTTAGGTTGTTATGTTAAATTTTTGAGGAGGGCTGCTTCTTATGAAAATACACAATTTGATGCTGTGTGTTTGCTGAAATTGTAAAAAAAAATCAACTGAACTTTCCCACAAAAATTTCACTGTTGAGGTGATCGATTTCTTGAAAGTCCAAAGTGACCAACAAAATTGGTTCACTTTTATGAGTAGAACCTTTTCTCAAAAAATATAATCTATTAAAAATTGTTTCATTGGCAGACAGATAAAAATATAGCAGCTATAAAGTATTGTGTTTGCGTTAAAAGAAAAGAACCGGTAAAGTGCGAGTCAGAACCGCGCACCTTCATACTAGATTGCGCTAGTTTCTTCACGGGACTTTCACTTTTTCTAATTTTTAGTATTTGTCTAGCTATCGCGGTTCATGAAATGATTACAGACGGACGGACAGCGGAGTCTTAGTAATAGGGTCCTGTTTTTACCCTTTTAGTACGGAACCCTAAAAATGGTACGTGTCGTCACAATCCCCTAATACTAGTATCCAATATAGTTGGGTATCCCTGAAGCACGCGATATGCTGCAATATTTTTTTCGCCTGACCGTGACACCGGGTACACTTGGTACCCTATACAATTATACATGGCCTTAACAAAGGTATGCACTTATTGACGTGACAACGTCTAATAAATCGATGGATGCCGGCTGCATACACGAAAAAGGTTGACTCATTGTCCCGCTAGGTGGAGTTCGCAGCCGGAACTACGGGTCCGGCTGTTTGGATCAGGGTACTACGGAGTCGGGGACAGCCCACCGCTTGCCTGCCGTTGGATCTATCGCCTTCGGCACTCTGGCTTGTCGGTCCCCCGACTGGGTCATGGACTCGTAGTGGTATGTGGTTAGTTGCAGGGGTTGGGCAATGTTTGTTGCCTGGCAAGCACGTTGCGTCCAGGCGTCCTTCCCCGCGCGCAACTAGTGTTGTCGTAGCCGGCCACGTGGGCTATGGGCGAAAACAACGCGGGGCACGTGAGTTGTCCATTAAGCGGAACTGCTGGTTTAACTACTGGCAGGGAAGCATCTCCGGCACTTGCCTGGTCAGCAAGAAGAGCTAAGCTAGTACTGCTCCGGCCGATCCAGCCGCGTAGGAGTAAGTCTGGACAGGTGCGATAAGCGCCGGGAAGTGAGCGTGCCTACAGCTCCGGTACCACACCGGATATGTGGGAGCCAGCTTCTCTGGCGTCCCGAGCGGGGATCGAACCGCCAGCAGCGAAAGCCGCGGGAGGTGAGCGCGCCTACAGCTCCGGGACCTACCTGGACAGTAGGTAGTGGTTCTCTTTCACGAGGCACTCGCCTTGCAGAGTACTAGGACAAGCGTCTTGGCGGCAAGACCTACCGTAACTGGTCCTTGTCTTCACCTTATGGTGTTGGCAGGAATAGCGGCCCCCACTGTTATGCCCTAGGGTAGGTAAGTGGGGACGCTATATCATAAACCTGGAAGTCTAGCGTATCTGGTAGATATACGAGAGGGGATGTCCCGATAGATAAACCGAGTTTACAGACAACCAATTTTTTTTAAACTGAAGCTTGTACTCATGAAACTGAACAACTTTCCCCAAAAACCCATGGTCGAATCACAAAAAAATTTTTGGACTTCCCATGCAATTCGATCAGCTGGCGGGCAAACTTTGTATGGAAGTCCAAAAAATTTTTTTGTAAATTGTCCACGGGTTTCATAGGGAAAGTTGTTCAGTTTCATGAGTACAAGTTCCAGTTTAAAAATAAGTTCATACCTTTGTTATATTGAAGAATCATAGTGCCTTGTCAAATAATGAATCATCGTTCTGCCAAACGCTACGTTGCGATTTTATTTGTGTAGCGAGCGACCTTTATAGAACATTTTCGCAAATTAGCATTTTTAGTCGGGGCGTGCTTAGACCTTACAACATAATTAATATAATTGAAGTGTCACGTCAATTCTTATCTATCAAAATACCCTTATTTTCTCCCAATAAATGTACATAACAGTGCATAATTACAGCATCTTGTAGCGCGGTAACGCTGTTATTTCGTTCGTCTTTCATTCGACCTTTTTTTTTTCATTCCATCTCTTTGTTCTTTTACGCATGCGCTGTCATCTATGTGACAAAATGATTTAAAATTCTTTCCATATTCATTACAAAACTTTCATCATTGCAGCTCATATACGTCCCCACCGAGGGGCTCGAGCCTACCCTGAATTAGGGCGATCGGGCTTTAGTCGACCACGCGGGCCCAGTGCGGGTTGGTCGACTTCACACACAACCTGGGAGTTTCTCCGCTGGGGCGTGTGCAGGTTTTCTCACGATGTTTTCCTTCACAGTAAGAGCGTCGGATAAACGTACAAATGAAATCTAAATTCGAAATCACATTGGTGCGTGGCAGGATTCGAACCACGACCTGCCGGACAGGAGGTGACGGCCCTTAAACTCGTATATATATTTACCGGCTGCTCTCTCTATAATACTCATTTCGGGTAAGATATAATTATATGTAAAATTCGTTGGTGTATAATGTAAATTTATTGTGTATAATATTTTCTAATCCTTGTATATTTCTTTCTAGGTTTTATTTCTAACTATTTATGTCGTACTGAATCGGTAGCTCAGTGGTTAGTGCTCTTGACTGCTGATCCGAGAGTTATGGGTTCGATCCCATCCAGGGAAAACATTTGTGTGATGAGCAGATTTGTTTGCTCTGTGTCTGGGTGTTGAATATCTATATATGTATGTATTTAAACGTACGGACTGATGTAAGTATTTATATCAGTCTCTGGTTCCCATAACACAGGGAATCCTACTTTGGGGCCAGATGACCATGTGTGATTTGACCCCGAATATTTATTTATTTACATAAATCAAGTAGAAAAACGTGTAAGACCTGGTAATATGCGTGATTTGTCATATCTTCCTTTGTTTTGTATATACCTAAATCTAATAATGAATATGGAAAGAGAGTCTAGAGGTGCATACTACCTTAAACAATCTACCTAAAGACTTAGTAGAAAAAATAGAAGATAGTAATAACAATCTAACAAAAAACATCCTTAAAAGTTTGCTTGCTCAGAAAAAGTACCTAACTGACGAGGCTGGTGGACATCCAGACGCTCAAGTTGAGAGCTGTGCAACTAACGCTAAACTCTCATAATCTTTTTATATCAAGATTTGCGTTTTTTGTGTGGCATCAAGTGTTTTCTTTTTATTGAAATAAACAGTTTAATTTTTTATTTATGTTTTATCCCACGCCCAACCTACCCTACACCGAACCCATCGTGCCACAATCTTCTACCATAGTACTAATATATATACTTTGCTTCTACTATGCCGTACGGCTCCCGACTTAGAAGAGGGTCATCCCATCTCTTCCCATGGGTGTTGTAAAAGACGACCATGGGACCGAATGAACTGGAGGATGGGCAGCAGTGTCTTTTCCGTGTACTGTGCCACCAAATCGCACACTGCAGTAGTCAACCCGCCTGCCAAGCGCGGCGATTACAACAAAACCCTCCATTTCAGGGCGGACGTCTCCAGCAGTGGACTTCTTTTAGCTGATGTAATGAATTGCCCGCCTACTAAAATAAAATAAAAAAATTGTACGCTTTGTTGTTCATTTGCTTTTTGACATTTTGATTTGTCCTAATTGGAAACGCTAAAAACGTTACACGTTAAAAACCGATTTCCATCGCCACGACTTAGTACAATTTTGTATAATAACACAGCTCTACAAAAAAAAAAATTGTTGCTCTGGATATCTTAGCAAATTTTGATGTTTTCAAGTGCCCAGATTACGAATTTATTCATGAAAGTACTGAATTTGTTTTATGATCAATTATCGGCTTGTTAGTAATAAAATTTATTTTCCCAGTCATGATTAGAGTTCTACGCAAAAAACGAGAGCAAATCTTATAAAATCATTGACAGTTTCGTGAATTGTGAGCATAAATATATCCAAAGTTGACCAGTGTTATTTTTGGTTTTTGTTAATTTTCTAAAAAAGTACATACTACACCGATTTTGATAAAATATATATAAGACCAACTCGAAAGTATATCCAATCGAATAAAAAAAGAATCGAAACACACAAACATGCAATCGAATTAATAACCACCAACCACCTACTTTTTGGAAGTCGTTTAAAGATAAAAAAATAAGTCACTAAACTTATAGCAGCAACAGAAATACATCATCTATGAAAATTGCTTTTGTCTAGCTACCACGGTTCATGAAATACAGCCCGGTGACACACGGACAGATAGATAGACAAACGGACAGACAGCGGAGTCTTAATAATAGGGTCCCGTTTTTACCCTTTGGGTACAGAATCCTGAAAACAGACTAGCCAACTACAACTATGGTCAACTGGTGACACTCGAACTCCAGCCACGGCACAGGAGGTAATATTACATATTTTCGTTATTTTTGACGTTAATTACTGCTTAAAGATAGAAAACCCAAGGTTGAAAACAAATACCCTTATTGTTGATGATGTTCCTTAAAGTCGAAATCTATTAGAAACACGATTGAGCAGTTTTGGCTCGATAGAAAAAAATCCCAAAGATAGGTCTACACCGTTACTTTCAACTCTTTTATGACAATATTTTGAGGAATAAATTAAAAAAATAAACAAAAATATTTGTTATGATAATACAAACATTTTCTTAATTTTATATACTAATATATTTTCATTGTAGTTTTTTATTGAAACGAAAAAACATTGTAAAAGTGAAAAAGTGTGGTTATTTTCTTTGCTCTTTACATGTAAAGAAAAAGACAAAGACAACTGTTCCAATCAATACCTCGACTTATAATGCATGTTTTGAATTGGTCAACCACTTTAAACAAATTAATCGTTCCGTCAAACCAATTTAAATTGCACACACGGAGAGGAGGGCAATTATTATTGTATTTTTTATCTATAATTACTTAACTCTTGGCATCATCTCACCTGATGGTAAGTGACGATGATGCCGAAGATGGAAGCGAGCCTACCAATACTCTCCAACGCAAGTTCCCTGGGTATCTTATCTTCATGCCGGGACACATTAAGGGCAGGCTCCCAAAACTAGTGTATTTTATCTTCATGCCGGAACACATTAAGAGCAGGCTCCCAAAACTAGTGTATTTTATTTTCATGTCGGAACACATTAAGATCAGGCTCCCGAAACTAGTGCATTTTATCTTCATGCCGGAACACATTAAGAGCAGGCTCCCAAAACTAGTGCATTTTATATTCATGTCGGAACACATTAAGAGCAGGCTCCCAAAACTAGTGCATTTTATCTTCATGCCGGAACACATTAATTGAACCGTTATAGTTCCTTTTTTATACTGTGTTTGTTTTTTTATGTTTTTTAAGTCAATTTTTTTTTTAAGTTTTTATAATTTGTTTATATTTTTATTAACTAGTGTGTACAATAAAGAGTATTTATCTGTATATTATTAAGAGCAGGCTCCCAAAACTAGTGAATTTTTGCTAAAATATGTTGATTCTGTCGCAAGCTTGCTGAACGTGAAAACTATACTTTAAACTTTCTACTTTCGTATGTTTAGACAAAAACATGATTCATTGGCTTTCGATCGATACTTTTTAAATTGTAAACTATGCTGTTTTGAGAGATTATTGGATTTTTGTCCTACATTACTTAAGTTAGGGCCAAGAAATAAGTACCTAGAGTAAGAGAATGAAGGTATTAATAAAACGGCTAAGACAAAATTTTCTTATAATATTTACTAAGCTCGCAATAAACGAAAATGTGCACTCACGCCCGAAGTAAAGGACATAAGTCGCGTTATGACTGACTCGGTGGCTCAGTGGTTAGTGCTCTTGACTACCGATCCGAGAGTTGTGGGTTCGATCCCCACCCAGGGCAAACATTTGTGTGATGAGCAGATTTGTTTGCTCTGTGTCTGGGTGTTAAATATCTATATATATATATATATATATATATATATGTATTTAAACGTATATAAGTATGTATATCAGTCTCTGGTTCCCATAACACAGGGAATCCTACTTTGGGGCCAGATGACCATGTGTGATTTGTCCCAGAATATTTATTTATTTATTAAGATAATTCCCATAAGATTAATTATCAGGTTGTTTACCAGTGACACGCCGGGAGCCTGATCTTAATGCTGCTAACATTGATTTTTGGCGGCGAGACTTAGAAATAATGTTGTAGCTAAGAAAGGCGGGCTTAGAAAATGCCCTACCACCCAAGCCGAGTCTCAAAATTAGCCCCGCCGGAATCGAACCCGCGACCTCTGTAAATTGAATGGACTACCATTACGCCGCAGAGGTGGTTAATTATTTAACTGAAAACAATTTTATTGTGCCACACGGAAAGAAGAATTACCTAAGCTTATTCAGATATCGGCATCGGTGACTCAACCGGTAACGACTCGGTCCTTCTAACCAAGAGGTGCCGGGTTCAAATCTGGACGGCCAATGTACCAATGAGTTTTTCAAAACTTACGTACATACTTACCGATTGCTTTAATGGTGAAGGAAAACATCGTGAGAACACTGCACACGCCTGCGAAGAAACTCAAAGGTTGTGTGTGAAGTCGACCAACCCGCACTGTGCCCGCGTGGTCGACTAAGGCCTGATCGCCCTAATTCAGGGTAGGCTCGAGCCCCTCGGTGGGGACGTATGTGAGCTGAGCTGCAAGCTGCATTCAGATATCAAGTTCCATTTAGGAAAAAAAAATTCTGCAAATTTCCACGTTCTCAAAACACTGCATAAACCGTTCGATTAAACTGACAAAAATAAGTTTAAAGACCGCATTGCGAAAAAGTTTTATTCCTTTTTGTTTTCAGCCACTGTGTGGTGGGCAGCTGCGCGGTCGACTCACACATGTCGCGTGCGGCGCTGTAAATCCTTTCCTAACTCGACTTTAGTGGCGAGCGAAGCCGCGCGGATGCGCTGCAGCTTGTTGCCTGCCACGCATCAGGGGTGGGGCGGACAGGAAAGGCCAATGCCTGAAATTGGTGCCTTTTTTCGTTGGCGCGGCCATTCATTAAACCTTCTTATTTGAATACAGGATAACGTAACAAACAAAACTTAATAAGGTATCCATATCATTAAACTCAGTCCGAGCTGAGTTATAAAGGTTAGAAATAAACCCTTTTTTCTTCACACTTTTTGACCAAAACTTGTTATTTGTATACAGTCGTGATAAAGAAAACATATTAAGGCATATAAATCGCTAAACTCAGTCTAAGTTGAGTTGAAAAGATTAGAAATAACAAGGTTTGGTTAGTCACCGTGCGATAATTTGTTTTTTAATTTTTTACTTTTAACTTTCATAACTCAGCTCGGACTGAGTTAAGCGATATATATCCAGTACTAAGTTTTTTTTATTCACAATTGGTAAACCCTTGATAACATCTCACCTGGTGGTAAGTGACAATGTTGCCGAAGATGGAAGTGGGCTTACCAAGATTCCCCAACGCAATGGGGAACTGGCTATCTTATCTTCATGCCGGAATACACCAATGATATCAACATTGATATTTGGCGGCAATACTTAGATAAGATGGTGGTAGCTAGCCAGGCGAGCTTAGAAAATGCCCTACCACCAACCAAACCGAGTCTTACAATTGACCCCGCCGGGAATCGAACCCGCGACCTCCTGTGTAAAGCCAGTGAACTTTGCCTCTGAACTACGGAGGCGGTTTTGTTTGTAACGTTAACGTGTATCCAAATAACAAAGTTTTGTAGGAACGGTGTGTTCCTACTCTCGAGAACAAAGGGAGATATCTCCGCCAGGCGAGGTGTTGTGCCCGGGGTCCGGCCGTGGACCAACCGTGTATGGCTGGTGCTTGTATATATGCTTATGAGCAAGGAAATGTTGATAGTGCGTTTTAGATGCTTTGTTAATAGCCTTCTTGCGATGATGGTGCCATCTATCGAGATGAAGATGAAACTCTCCATATAGGTTGATTGATGGTTCAGTATTGAGCTGTGGTATGTAGTTGTTAGTGGCGGGTACTGCAGATATCGCCACAGTTTGTTGAGGCCTCGCCAATAAAAAAGGCACCACCTTCCATACAAAATCCGGCATAGCCCTCTACGGATGTGGATTTGTGGATAGTTTAGATTTGTAGATATGGAGTAAAACCAGATAAAAACTAGAGTTTTGGTATACTTAGAATTTTCAATTAAAAAAAATAAAAGCTGATATAATTGTTCAGTGAGCGTAATGTATTCTATCCCCTGCAGATACGAAGCCACCACAACCCTGCACTGCACCACATTATCCAGAATATCGGAGCCGGCTCTAAATGCTATTCACGTGAAGCTGCCTCTTGAAAATATCCTTCTGAATTTCAAGTGGATAATGTGGGGTTTAGATGTCTCTGCACGTACTTACTTCCTTTATTAGCTCAAAGGGGCCGCTCGTAAAGTCAATCATTCATGACAAAAACTTTTGAGGAAGTGAATAAACTTTGCGGAAAAATTGCGGAAAATTAACATTGTAAGAAACGTGAGGTAGCTGTGTATCTTCTTGAAGGTAGAAAAGTGTTTTGTTCGTCCATCTGTCACTCGAGCACTATATAAACAGCTTTTATTCGTAGGGTGCCATTTTAATGAGAATTAATGAAGTTTCCGGCGGTTCCTGGCGCTCTGTTTGGTTAAGAGCCTTATTTGTATTAGTTAGCACGTGTTTTATATATAGCTCACTCATTATTTTTCACGCACATTCATTTTCATTTCGCGTTTCGCTTGACAGTTTTATTTACTCGCCCAATTCGATGCGCATCGTGTGGGCGAAACAATACAATATCCCAAACAGATATATGGCGCGACACAAAACCACATTACGAGCTTTAAACTGCCCTTTACCGAAAACAAGTATAACGCAGGCCACATTAATATTATCAAAGGCGAGAAACAGAATATTAAAACATTAATACAGCGTGAAATTATTGTTAATATCTCTCCTAATTAATTTTTTCCTCGTCCATATTTCACTCGCCGTCTCATTGCTATAATTATGAGGCCGTTAATAAGTCGTAGCATCGAAGCGAAGCTATATAATCAAAGTCAGAATAAATCTTTGCGAAATGAAAAATGGACATGAAATAAGCGCATATTTTTCCCTTTAAATACATCCATAAAAAGGCTATAACTTGTGAGCGACCACTAGCCCCCGGGGCCTGTCAAATAGGATAGTAGAAGTATGAATAACGAGGGTTTTAATGAGTACTTTAGCGTTTTAAGTCTTCTTTATTTATGAATAATGAAATTAGTTATGTACTGGTGTTCTTGAGTTCCGTGCAGCTCCGTGACTGAGCCTCGTTAGTTACGACGACGGTCGTAAAATAGTGACTATGAGCTTGTCCGTTTAGTGCGTTATAAAGATTATGAACAGTAATTATAGCGTTGATTGTTACTGCTCGGTTTGAAAGGGAACATTAATATGTGATGACATGTTGCTGATAGAAAGGTCCATAACTTTATCACACATCACATCACACTAATATTATAAAGGCGAAAGTTTGTGAGTGTGTTGGTGTGTATGTTTGTTACAATCAGCTGTTACAATCACTTTTGTTACAATCAGTTTTTGTTACAAGTCAGCTGAATAGAGAAACGATTTATTGCAAAACACCTTGATGTAACCTATTTCACTGCAAAGAAATAATCATTTCATTTCATTACTTCTTTACGCAAAATCTAATGAACGGATCTGGATGAAATTTGGTAGGTAGACAGATTAGGACCTGGATTAACACATAGGCTACTTTTTTCACGCTCGCGTGCGGCTCGCACACAACGCATCCTCGAAAAGTCATAGAAACGTTGTCCATGCGCGTGAAGCCGCGGGAAACAATTATTCAAATTCAAATTACTAAGTCGTTCGAAAGCTTTTGAAAACAGTTGAGATTCATTCCATGGTGGACCGCGAGCCAGGACAGAGGTCCATTATCAAGTGTGAAATAGATTGAATACCGCGCGCCAGGGCAGAGATCCCTATCTTTCTTTTTATTATGTCAAGAAAGTATTTCAAATAGTTTCGTTTAAAGAATCAATAATAAGTCAGCTGACAGGGCCTATATCTATTTTACGAATTAAATAAATAAAGCTCTCCAGCTATATTTAATTCGTACAGAAGTTGTTTTATTTAACGATACTGCACTACAGACTACGAACCTCCTGGCGTCACGCAGATAGTGCCCTCTTCTGTCGTTACTCATGGAGTGATTAGTTTTATTTATCAACCTCTTGATGGTAGTATTTATTAAATAATCTGGATTGGTCACGAAAGTTTTTGTTTTCATATCACCAAAATGTTTTTGTTTTAATCTCCTCGCTCAAATTGGTAAGCCCGTGGCTTCAGGTACAGGCTCACCTGATCGTGAGTGACGACGATGTTTATACAAGGTGTAACAAAATTTTTGTAGGTCCCGTTAACTGCGGCTTCTACTCATCATATGGAACAACTTGTGTTCTACGACTTTAATGAATTCACAAAAAAAATACTCTTAATACAAATCGATCAGCTGATCGGCCAATTATGTGCATCCAGGGTCCAAACTTTTTTTTGAGAGTTATCTTTTCCCTTGGAGAAAGTTGTTCAGTAAAATGAGGGGAAGCCCCAATTAGCGGGTCCTACACCAATTATTTTACACCCTGTATAAGATAATATTTTTATGTCGGCTAGGGCCACCTCCTGTCCGGGAGGTCGTGGTTCGAATCCTGCCACGTACTAATGTAATTTAGATTTCATATGTACATTTATTCGACGCTCTTACGGTGAAGGAAAGCATCGTGAGGAAACCTACACACGCCTCTCCTCGAAACTCGCAGGTTGTGTGTGAAGTCGACCAACCCGCACTGGGCCCGCGTGGTCGACTAAGGCCCGATCGCCCCAATTCAGGGTAGGCTCGAGCCCCTCGGTGCGGACGTATATGAGCTGATATGATAAGGTTATATTTTTATGTGTCTCACCATTTTCCCTGGTCCAGTAGTTGATGGCTTTCGGTGAGGCTTCGACGTGGCACTGCAAGTTGACGTCGGTGCCCGTCGGCGCCCCCACCAGCTGGTTGGGCACTTGCACCAGCGGATGAACTGAAAGTTAATGTTATCTTAGATACCATACCGAATAAATAGGCCCTGAAGACTCTGACCAAGATGTAGTTAATTTTTAAACTTAATCAATTTAACTTATATGATCACTCGTGCTTCTGTCTGTCTCTCCGTCCGTCTGTCACAGACAATTTGTTGCGAATCTACTAGAGCAAATCAGGTGAAATTTGGTAGGATGGTGTAATCCTATGACCGAAGCACAGATGTGCAAATAAAATAAATATTTTGGGGCACAAATTGGGAAATTAAAAAAAAAGTTTTGTAAAACTTATTGTGTCATCTAACAAATGGATCTCAAATATATTTTTGTTATTATTGTTAAATGTTTCTTATTGATTTTATTAATGAAAGAAGACGAAAATTTACCATTCCCCCCCTGATCTCCGAAACGACTGAGCGTAAAATTTTAAAAAAGATACATAATATAGTTTATTGCTTGAAGATTCCAGGAAAACCTATAAGAATTGTATCAATTGAAAATAAGGCAGCAAACTCAATTTAATACGTTCACTTACAGAAAATAGTTCACTAAAACACAACTAGATAGCGTCAGTAGTAGTTAACTCGCGTCTTACTGTGAGGATTTCAAATGTGATATTTTGTATTTGAATTTGACATTGTACGGAACCCTCTCCACGCGAGTTTAACTCGCAATTGGTCGGTTTTTTTAAAAAAAATAGCTTACTTAGAAAATGATTTGGTGATTTCAAGGGAGAATACAATTTTCCAGATTTCAAAGTAAATTTGAATGTTAGTAATATTTAACTAAATCCTTTTCATGTTTATTTTGGTAAGATATCCATTTAGCCTTTGTAGATTTTCATCGTGACATGAGATTTATTTGTAAGACTAGTTTACAAAGATATAAAATCTCTTTTCTCCTGGCTCCTTGTGAGACGCCACTGTCGCTTGCGCTACTTATTTGCACAGGACTCGCTGCGCCACTTTCCTGGTAAAACTCGGATGTCAGGTATTTGCACTACACATTAACCAAAGAGGACTGCATTTATGTTACTGCTGCACTAAACTCGTCCCAAGTCTCTGCTTGCTCGGAAATTATTCAAAACTTCACAATTTTACGTGCTTTAATTAAGGAATACAAGATTAACTAAAATGTTGGGTCCTCTATGCCGGCTACTATAATCAAATGCAGTGGATTTAAACCACCCTCATAAACAAAACAATTTTGATATTCCAACTTTGCTGAGTAACTTATCAACTCTTAAGTTTGCCGTTTGTTTAGTTAGGGAGCTGAAAGGGGGGGATTATACGTACGGCCGCATAAAGAACAATAAAAGGAAAAAGCGTCGGTGGCATAATAACAAGGGCCGCTACCTCCTGTCCGGGAGGTCGTGGTTCGAGCTTGCCACGTACCAATGTGTTTTCGAATTTCGATTTCATATTTACGTTTAACCGACGCTCTTACGGTGAAGGAAAACATCGTGAGGAAACCTGCACACGCCTGCGGAGAAACTCGAAGGTTGTGTGTGAAGTAGACCAACGCGCACTGGGCCCGCGTGGTCGACTAAGGCCCGATCGCCCTAATTCAGGGTAGGCTCGAGCCCCTCGGTGGGGATGTATATGAGCTGATGGTCAAAACGGGTTGGTCGACTACATAGACAACCTTCGATTTGTTTTTTTTTCGCAGGCTTGAGCAGGTTTCCTCACGATGTTTTCCTTGACCGTAAGAGCGTTGGATAAAACATATGAAATCGAAATTCGAAAACACATTGGTACGTGGCAGGATTCGAACCACGACCTCCAGGACAGGAGGTAGCGGCCCTTGCCACTACGCCACCGAAGCTCCTGTCTAAAGCTTGTTTGAGGTAAAATAAAAAAAGGGGAGTTTTCTCCTTTTTTTATTTTACCTCAAACAAGCTTTCGTGGTTGTTTGCGGCTATGCTTTTTGACCGTCGTTAAGTTGCTCTAGACTGCCTTTACGAGCTTAAGTGGCCAATTTGCCGAACAAAATCCGAACGATCGGAATTTTTATCGTAATTAATAACTTGATGGAGAAGCGAGTCTTTTCGCGGAAAGCGAATGCATAATAAAACGATTAAGTTTTCAATTTAATTAAAAGAATATCCAGGGACAAATCACACGCACTCTTAGGAACACAAGTTATGAATTTATTGTTCAGTTCATTATTTAAACACCTCCGTGGCGTAATGGTAAGGGCAATTAGCTTCACATAAAAAGGTCGCGGGTTCGATTCCCGGCGAGATTCGAGTCAGACTCGGTTTGTTTGGTGGAAAGGCATTTTCTAAGCCCGCGTGGCTAGCTATCATACCCATGCTGACACCATTGATGCTGTGTTTCGGCTTGAAGACAAGATAGCCAGTTCCACATTGGGTTGGGAAATCTTGGTAAGCCCGCTTCCATCTTTGGCATCATTGTCACTTACCATCAGGTGATTACTTAACACAGTTAATTGTGCCACACGATTCAATTCAATATATTTATTCAAAATAGGTGCAAATTACAATTTTTCTGATAGTCATAAAATAATAATAACAATGTCATTTGTGTAGAATCAAGAAATAAACAATAATTAGTTAATAACGTCAAAATGAAATCCTTGATATAAACCAGATTATGTTATTAGAACAATGAAAACAATATGACACGAAAAGTTGTACATAAAAATCATTGAATGCATTTAACAAGAGTAGGCCAGTTCACCCAGCACCCGGTCACGAGTATAACGCGATAGTCAGCCATCGCTTCCATCAACCATATTAGAGGGAAAGGAACGACCCGGCTCCCGCTGCGCCACCATCCGCACGAACATTTTACGAGCATTCACCACTCATGTCAATGCTAAGATAAAAATATTTATCAAAAGAAATAATAGACTTGTCATGTCTCATCGCTTCCACGTTAATTCTTATGTGATAAGAGAGAGAAGTGAGATAATGCCAAGGGCTTATCAATTGTCAATAAAAAAAAAAACATACATCATCATGTCAGCTAATATACGTCCCCACCGAGGGGCTCGAGCCTACCCTGAATTAGGGCGATCAGGCCTTAGTCGACCACCCTGTACTATGGGAACCAGACTGATATACATACTTACATATCTTTAACCCGGCGCCAATGACGCTGGCTAATATTGACCCGAGCGATATTCAATTGGGGGAATTTCGAAAAAACATATTATAATCGTTATTGGTTTTCTCAGTAGCTGGATATAATAGACCTCAATTCATATGATTTGTACCATAGTGTAGTGATCAAGCGCCAGTGAAGAATGGTAAAATCCCTTTTCTTAAATAAAACGGCTACAGCTCCATACATTTTTAGTTCCAAAAGAGAAATTATTTTAGTTGCACTTTTGGGGTTGTTGCATTAAAAACAATTATAGTTTGATATCTATTTTTTTTATTTTTTTTTATTCACAATTGCTAACAAATACATACTGTTACTTTTTTTAACTTATACATCTTGGTACTTCAATGACTTCAAGGTCATGCAGATTAATTCAGCAGCTAACCAGATAATTAAGAAAAAAAACATTCGGGTCATATTGACCCAAAGTCATCGTCCGCGTTATTTTTTACACGTCATTGGCGCCGAGTTTAATAAGTATACTTACTTATATAGAACTTGAAGAAAAAACCAGTTCCTCACACGAATATTTGTACTAGGTGCGAATCGAACCTACGACCTTGGCGTAGCAGGCAGAAGTGCCAACAAATAAGAGCGAATATGATCACCCGCAGGTTTGCACGATACAATACAATACAATATTCTTTATTGCATCACAACATAAAAAAAGATATTAACAATATAGAAGAAAGCCTATACAATAGGCGGCCTTATGCTAGGTAGCAATTTCTTCCAGACAACCTTTGACCCACTTTAAACGGACAGATTTAATTCAAACTTTGTACATTTATAAAGAATCAGTGACAATACAAAGATTTCGTAAGTTTATCTCATTATCCTGAACTAAAAACTGAAAAATAAATAAAGTTTAAAAAAACTAAAAAAACACGCTTTTAAAGAACAAAAAGTGATAAATTATTCTTCGTAATAAAAGCTGAAAATAATAATGAACGAAAAATATTAGAGTTATTGTGAAAAAAGCGTGGGTTGCTCGATATACAAAAAATATGGCAAAAAGCACACAATTATTTTTCACTTTTAGTAAGATGTGCTTAAGCGTGATTTTTTTTTTACTATATTACGCAGTAATGCGCAAGAGGTGCGCGTCTCTGGTGCGCAGCGTATGCGCCAGCTCCCACAGCGTCCTAATGATGATTGCGAACAGGTCGGACTGTCCGACAGGTCACACGCAATCATTAGATAAATTATTTTAAGTTGTATGTCCATTTTACAAGCTTTTAATTAACTTGCAATGTATGTATGTTTGTTCGGGTGAAATCTTGCAAGTTAAATATGACCCATTTCTCCCAAATAAGCTGAAATTTGGCATGTATATGTATATCGCGTGACAATGCAATATTAAAAGCTGTACCTAAAAGTTTTTAGGTTTTTCGAAAATTATTAATATTTTACTGACATAGTAGTTTTTAAGTCTACTAACACACTTATATTCGTTTTTTGTTAGTCGAATTAAAAAACGTGAAATTGAAAAAAAAATGAAATACGCAACCAAGTCAGTTTAAATTGTGCTATAATTTAGGGTCATCGTATCAGCTCATATACCTCCCCACCAAGGGGCCTACCCTTAATAGATACGTCCCCACCGAGGGGCTCGAGCCTACTCTGAATTAGGGCGATCGGGCCTTAGTCGACTACGCGGGCCCAGCGCGGGTTGGTTAACTTCACACACAACCTTCGAGTTTCATCGCAGGCGTGTGCAGGTTTCCTCACGATGTTTTCCGTCACCATAATAGCGTCAGGTAAACGTAAATATGAAAACGAAATTCAAAATTATTAAAAAAAAATTGAGGTTTATAATGGTTAAAATTGTTTTTTTTTAATTCACAATTGGTAAACCCTTGACAACATCACACCTGGTGGTAAGTCACGATTTTGCCGAAGATGGAAGCGGGCTTATCAAGATTCCTTAACGCAATGGGGAACTGGCTATCTTATCTTCATGCCGGAACACACCAATGATATCAACATTCATATTTGGCGGCAAGACTTTGATAAGATGGTGGTAGCTAGCCAGGCGGGCTTAGAAAATGCCCTACCACCAACCAAACCGAGTCTTACAAGTTGACCCCACCGGGAATCGAACCCGCGACCTCCTGTTGTGAAGCGAATGGAAGAACCATTACGCCACGGAGGCGGAAAAATAAGTATATAAGTATAGGTATATAAAAATAGGTAGGACAAAATAGTTAAAACTGATGTTGAGAAAGTGGAGAAAAGTACAGAGATCAATTAAGTAATCTGTAAATGTTGAGGCTAAACCAGTCAGTAGGTACAAATCCTCTGTAGCAATCAAAAGTTTTCTCAGGAAGGATTCCGCGCGGAATTCTTGAAGTGACAGTTTGATTAACCGGGCGGCGCACACGCTCCCCCGTTTTCGGATTTCTTGGCATTTGTTGTGCGGAGGTAAAACTTGTCTATTTTTAGTTAAGATTAGAATTTTCATAAGGTCCATTTTGGTATTATTTGGCCTATCAGACCTTTAGCTATTGAATATTAACCTCTCATCATCATCATATCAGCCGAAATACGTCCACTGCTGGACAAAGGCCTCACCCAAGGATTTCCACGACGATCAGTCTTGCTTTGTTCACCAGGTCATCGGTCCACCGCGTAGGAGACCTGCCTATGCCATGTCTTCTCGTGCGCGGTCGCCACTCAAGAACTTTACTGCCCCAACGGGCATCTCTTCTACAAGCTATGTGCCCTGCCCCCTGCTACTTAGGCTAAGCGCGCACTACGAAATTTATTAGTTACGATTTATAAATTGCGAAGTAAATTCTAAGTAAATTCTAAATAAATTCTGATTTTAAATCTCAAACTATTCATTTTCGCAGTGCGCGGATTGTGTGTTTTTCTGTTGTTTAAAGACCTGCGATATTTTTCGTAACGAATAAATTCCGTAGTGCGCGCAGCCTTAAGTTTAGCCACTTAAATTTAGCAGTACGCGCAGCCGTAAGTTTAGCCACTTAAATTTCGTAGTACGCGCAGCCTTAAGTTTAGCCACTTAAATTTAACAAAATGAAAAGACTTTTAAAATTAACAGCCCTTTTGCGGGGTCTACAAAGAAAACTTGATTCGGAAAATGTATACACGAATAAACATGGCCTCACTTGTTCACAAATAAAATTACACGGGGGTTCTCTTTGCAAATTGATTGCAATTTGTTCACTTCGTATAGCGTGTTCCTTTTTCTCTAAATTCAATTAGATGTTTTCTGGCTCCAGTGAATCAACTAAAAACTCATCGCATTACGAAGCACTTAAACACAATTAATAAACGTCTCCCTGCGGTTAAATAATAACGATACCGACAGTTGTCAACGCTGACTTGAATCACTTCTTGGTAAGCCCGCTTCCATCTTCGGCATCATCGTTACTTACCATCAGGTGAGATGATGCCAAGGGCTTATCAATTGTGCATAAAAAAACGTCGTGATGGATGCGATTTAAAATGCAGTCGACAACAGTTTGTACAAACGTGAGATACGATCAAGTAGTTAATTGTACAACAGGTATTAAAAACACTAGTGAAATTTTGAGAAGTTATACTGTATCTAGTATAGAAAATAAAAATTATCCATCTTAAAATGCAACTAGTGAATAAAGGACGGATTTAAAGCGAGGGGTCATAGATAAATCACAAGCAAGTGAAGGGTTCTAATGACTGAATCACGACTGTGGGGAGTGATTCAAGTATTAGAACCCTGAGCCACGCGAGCGATGCATGTCCCTCGATATAAATCCGTTTTATTCAAGAGTTGCATACTATACTTTATACCATGACTCCAAGAAAAAGAATCATTTAAGCGAAAATAGACATTTAATGAAGAAAAAAGGAACGTTAAATTAATTAAAATGTTTATTAAAATTTTAACAGTTACTAAAATAAATAGTAATTTTCTTAGTGTTCGTACAACATAAAGTATTCAAAATAGCACCCATTTGCTATTAAATTGACAGCAAATAACAAAAAACTCCTTGTCGAAAATGTCAAACAATCAAATCGCGAGGAGTTTGTATGTCAAATAATCTTTGGACAAGAAGTTTGTATCGAGTATTTTTTGGGCAAGGAGTTTTTATAGCATTGAGATGGAGGTCGAATAAATTGTGTGTTCTAAATTCAAACACCAAAATAGTGATTAAAAAAGACGTTAAAATAAGCTTTTTAGAGGAGCAATGGCATAAAAACACTATTCATAAAAATTGACATCGCAATACGTACCGCACAAAAAAGTGAGTTCCCGCACGTTCGTTGACCCAATAGGCAGTAGGCATACAATACTGGGAATACGTTGAAATCAGGAGGACCTACGCTATCAGGCGCACGGGCGAGTGAACGACCTTAGACCTAGCGCGCACCAAGATTTTTTGTAACACGATTATTTAATCGCAAAAATGCAACTTTAGTACGGCAGTAAAAAAGCGCAGCGATTTTTAAATTGTGATCTGTCACAATTTGCTGCGATCGCTACGTAATTGTGGCATCTCCACTAGAGTCTGACGACACGAGTCTAGACATAGAACATTTAATAATCGCAATAGAACAATGACCTCCTTTTTGAAATAAACACAGCAAATAATAATTATAGTGATCGAAGTTTGAAAACTCGCTTATGTCAGGATATATGTCAAAAGAAACGTTTGATTTATCTCTCCGCTGTAAAAGGATGAGTCCAGTATTGACGATTTTGTTTCTTTATTATTCGTTCCCTCAGCTGTAGTAAATAAAAACAAGCAACTTGTGCAAAATTCATGGTGAGACTCAGCAATAAACACCGATTTGAAATTGTAATGCACACACTGTAGTTTTTGCGATATTTTATGGCATGACTCTAAAGGTCTATCGAAAAACGTAAAATCGTGGTGTGCGCAAAGCCTTACAGTGCATTGAAAATAGAGTGTTTTAAATGTTTTTCCTGTGTTTAATTGATAAACCCCTAATATTTCACTCGTGATTTTTACAAGCTTTTATTTAACCTGCAATTTATGTATGTTTGTTCAGATGGAAACTTGCAAGTTAATTAACTCGCTTCCCGGTTTCCAATTGAGCTGAAATTTCGCATGCATATGTACATCGCGTGACCATCCAATATAAAAAGCTTGTATCTAAAAGTTTTTAGGTTTTCGATTTTTTTTACCATCTTGAATTGTATTACGCAAAGAGATTATGATTTTTTTTTGTATACGGTTGTTTACTATATTTATTATCATCGCCCTCAGTGCGCCAGGAGTTTCGCTGCGAAGATTGGCTACATAAACCATCTTCGAGCGCACGCGCGGCAAACCGACTAGTAGTCGAAGTGGTCGCCATGACCGAAATCGGTCGGATAGATCATCATCATCATCATTATCGCCGTAATTTAGGGTAGGCTTGAGCCCCTGTATACGAGCTGATATGATGATCATTAGCAAATTATTACATATCGACTGCTGTAGTCATGACGAAACAAACAAAATGGCGGCAAAATCCTATACGTTCGACAACCAAACTGTAACCAATCTGTGTGACGAGGGGGTGAGGTCGCAATCTAGAGAGCGGCAGGGAGTGTCCATACTGTATGTTAGTACTAATATATACACTTTATTCTAGTACCTACTGGTACACAGAAAGCAACAAATACAAATATAAATCATTTATTGATAAACTGGATAAATTAATAATTTTAGAACTTTATTAAAAAGTAAAAACCAGACTACGTAAAAACTTTACCCCTCTTTTGTTTCCAGTCGGGTAAAAATGTATCCTGTGTCACTCACGGGATTAAGACGAATCTAACTATACGTTCGACAACCAAACTGTAACCAATCTGTGTGACGAGGGGGTGAGGTCGCAATCTAGAGAGCGGCAGGGAGTGTCCATACTGTATGTTAATACTAATATATATGTCGTAGGCGGATTGTATATTTCGTCATATTGCAATACCGCTAGCTGTTTTACAATACGGAGGCACATTGCGATACAGCGTGTCGACGATACGCTGCATCGTCATCGCGACATACGTGGCAGGCAAATTGTATAACTCGTCCTTTTGTAAACGGTCAGGCAAATTGTAAAATTCTGTACGCAGATTGCAAAATGCCGAGCCAGGCAAGTTGCCAAAATGCCGTACGGCAGATTGTAAATGAGCTCGCGAAGCGAGCGATGTTAAGTTCGGTCAGGTTTTATTGATTTAACTGCCCTTGCCACTATATAATTTGCCTGACCGTATGTAAAATGACGAATCATACAGTATGCCTGCGACACAATGGCAGCGGTAATGCAATCTGCCTTATCGTCGACCCGCTGTATTGCAAAGCAGCTCCGTATTGTAAAACAGCTAGCGGTAATGTAATATGACTAAACATACAATACGCCTGCGACAGTATATACTTTGAGGTAAGAGTACATTTTTCGCCAGCGAACCTTCTTTTTGAAAAATTTACCGTTGATAAAGGGGAATAAAAGGAAGAATCAAGGCACTTTTCCCGTCGTTCCGCCTAGTCGCAAGACCACAGGCCGCATCGCTCGCTGTCATCATTCGTTTTGGGGGAAATTTAAATTAAATATTTGAGAGCGTTAATTTTGTCTCCTCATCGAGCGGGCGACGCATTCTTTGTGAAGTAATTAAACTGAGTGAAAGGGTTCTTCACTCGGTTGTAGTTTGTTTGTTCGCTTCAAATTGCGATCTCCTATGAAGTTTCCCAGTTCCCATTGAGATCATCCATTCGAGTATATTTACTTTGTATTTTATTAAGCAAATGAAAGGAGATTCTATTTTATTTTGTTTAAAAAAAATAGAGTAATAATGGGACCCTATTACTAACACTCTGCTGTCCGTCCGTCTGTCTGTCTGTCCATCTGTCACCAGGTTGTATTTCATGAACCGTGATAGCGAGACAGTGTTGAAATTTTCACAGATGATTTATTTCTATTGCCGCTAAAAAGTGAAAGTCTTCATACAAAAACGTGTAGAAACTAGCGCCATCTAGTATGATGATACGGAATCCTTTGTGCGCGTTTCTGACTCGCACTTTACCGGTTTTTCCAATTTCATCATATCGGCTTATAATATACATATACATCCCCACCGAGTGTCTTGAGCCAACCCTGAATTAAGGCCATCGGGATTTAGTCGACCACGCGGGTCCAGTACGGGTTGGTAAACTTCACGCACAACCTTCGAGTTTCTTTGCAGGTGTGTGCAGGTTTCCTCACGATGTTTTGCTTTACCGTAAGAGCGTCGGATAAACGTATCTACATATGAAATCGACATTCGAAACTTGCCGTTGCTCCACCGACAATATATCGATATGTCGGAGCGTCATTGAAAATACGACCAATACCAGCTCGAGATAAGTTTACATAGATCGTTAAACTTTGTTTGGATCAAACGTCAGGTATTAGTACCTGGGTGAAACCGGTGGTGGCGTGACGATCGCTTGTACTCGTGCGTGAGACGATCGTTTGTGGTAGCAAAGATGACGTATTAACGAAAGGCTGTTTGTGATGTGATCGACACTGAGTTGAGAATTTATTAGATCTGTGGAGAAGCCATATTAGCTGGACGTCAGTCTCGGAGCAGACACTTTTTGATGGAGCGTCGAGCAGAACACAAGTAGTGGTGATCTGTGAGCAAAACGGACGTGTCACGCCATCGCTGTGATCACCGCGTTTGCATCCATTGTAATCCAAGGCATCCTGTACAATTTCGATTACCGAATGATCAAGAATATTGAAGGAGGACCTCTGTGATATAGCTGCATTGTTATTTCGACGCCCACGACCGAAATAGTTAAGGACTGAACCACAAGGCCATCCCTAACCTAACCACCACACCCTTCGACGGATATAATTATTATCCTATCCTACAAATTTTATAAAGGCGAAAGTTTGTAAGAATATATAGATGTATGGATGTAAGTTCGTTACTCTTTCACGCAAAAACTCCTGAACGGATCTGGCTGAAATTTGGTAAGTAGCCAGATTAGGACCTGTATTATTACGTAGGCTACTATTTTCTACGCTTTTTTTTTCACGCACTGCGCACTCCCAAAAAGTCATAGAAACATTATCCACGTAGCTCGTAGGTGAAGCCGCAGAAAACAGCTAGTAAATTAATATTGTTATTTTACCAACATTGTGTTTTATGTAATATGTGCATACAAAATGTACAATCAGTATACATCACAACTGCCAATAACAGAATGCAAATATATACGGACAACTGACGGGTTGCACCGTGCGCGAAGTCTTTTATGCGTAGGTGTATATTGGAATAACCCGTTATTTCTGACGTCAATTACTCCTAAAGGATAGAAAACCCAAGGTTGGAAAAATACCCTTATTGTTGATGATGTTCCTTAAAGTCAAAAGCTATTAGAAACACATTTAGCAGTTTTGGCTTGATAGAAAAAAATCCCAAAGATAAGTCTACACCGTTACTTTCAACTCTAGTTATGACTAACATTTTGAAGTATAAATTTTAAAAAAAATACAACAATATTTGTTATGATAATATAAAGTGAGTAAAATTATTATTTTGTATACTTTCATTTTAGTTTTGGATTGAAATGAAAAATCATTGAAAAAGTGTAGTTACTTTCTTTACTTTTCAAGCGACTTCCAAAAAGGAGGAGGTTCTCAATTCGTCTGTATGTTTTTTTTATGTTTGTTACCTTAGAACTTTTGACTGGGTGAACCGATTTTTATGATTCTTTTGTTATTTGAAAGCTAGTGCTTCCCGTGTGGTCCCATATAAATTTTATCAAAATCGGTGTAGTACTTTAGTAGAAAATTAACAAAAACCAAAAATAATAATGTAAAAATGTACTAATTTGTTGCGATGGAAGTCGGTTTTTTTTAATGTGTTTAGCGTTTTCAATTATTACACGTAAAGAAAAAGACAGAGAAAACTGTTCCAATCAATACCTCGCCTTAACACTTTCTATGCCTCTTGTATTCAAAATATACAAGTGCTAGGTAAAATAGAATACATTTTTTGGAGAACTTTCACTCATTATCCTAAACAAATTCGGTTATTTTTCCTTTGCTGAAATCGTAAAAAATAATAACTCATCATACAAAACGATTAATTAGATTAATTAGATCTATGTATGGGAAGTGTATTTTAAACTTAAATTTTTATGATTTCAGCAAAGTTGTAAAACAAAAGTAATTCAGTTTTAAACCCTCCTAAAAATTTTACCATTTTTAACCGCATTCAAAAAAGGAGGAGGTTTCTCAATTTGACCGTATATATTTTTTTTATGCGTGTTCGCGGATAACTTCTTCGTTTATGAACCGATTTTGATGATTCTTTTTTTTGTTGGAAAGGAGATATACCTACCAAGATTAAAACCATGATAAGGAAACCAGGATCGGATGATGGCATCCCAGAGAAAGCGAGGGGAGCCTTAGTTTCCTGTTTGAAGTCGGAAAATTATACTGAAAGAAGACATTATACCTAGCTCCTTTATAAAACTATTTACCAAAAACCAATATTGTTATATCCTGATGGAAAATGAAATCGTTTAACACAAACCGACCTACAATAACGGTTTTTCCCTCACTACCGTTGTTCGCAACAAACTTATGGGTATTGTTAAATCACTGGCTTTTGCTCGCGGCTTCGCCTGCGTGGACTCTGTTTTTTTTTCCTGTCTTTGAGGGTGAGTGGTACGCGAGTCGTCGGCATGAGTTTTCTCTAGATCCTTCAGTAACTATATCGGGCTATTCTGATTAGCAGTCTATGTCACTTCCCACCCCAAAAAATACAAAATTCACTTCAATCCGTTGCTTCGTTGCGACGCCAACGTGCGCGAGCGTGGAAATGAGTTGTCCCCAGATCCCTTGTTAACTATGTCAGGATATGCTAATTAGTAAATTATGTCATTTCCCACCTCCTCAACCATCTCTGTGCGAAAAACCACAACGATCCATCGTTCCGCTACGATTTTAAATAAATTAACCAAAACAAAGAATAGGTACCTATTTTTTCAGTTCCCTCAGGAACTGCATCAGACTATGCTTTTTTCATGGAATAAAAGTATCCTATGTCCTTCCGCTACCTGCATGCCAAATTTTATCAAGACTGGTTGAGGTATTAACCCGTGAAAAGGTAACAAACAAACAAACACATTTTCACATTTATAATACTAGGAGAGCAGCGGTGGTGTAATGGGCCGCTGCTTCCAGTCCGGGAGGTCGTGGTTCGAATTCTGACACGTACCAATGTGTTTTCGAATTTCAATTTCATATATTTCATATATATACAACACTCTTTCAAAGATACTGGTTTACTGTGAACAACTTATTATTAAATGCTAAGAAAACAAAATGTATAAAATTTTGTTTGCCTAATGTAAAAAAGGTCAATAATAGTGTCATATTAGACAGTAATAAATTAGAATTTGTAAATACCACGGTGTTCCTTGGTATACTTTGGATGTTTCACTTCAATGGGGACCACACATTGAAACTTTAGCGGGAAGGCTTAGTTCAGCTGCTTATGCCGTTAAGAAAATAAGACAGTTAACGGATGTGGGTACTGCGAAAGTAGTATATTTTAGTTACTTCCATAGTATATATTATGGCATCTTAATGTGGGGGCGGGCATGCGGCTGATATAAAAGCTATTTTCATCCTGCAGAAAAGAGCTATCCGAGCAATCTGTCAGATGCGATCACGTGAGTCGTTACAGAATAAGTTCAAAGAAATCAATATTTTAACTGTTGCTAGTCAATTCATATATGAAAACTTCATGTACGTTCGTAAGAATTTGCATTTATTTCCTAAAAACAGTGACAGGCATAATTTTAATTTAAGAAATAAAAATAAAATAGATATAGCCTTTTCGAGACTGAGTAAGGTTAAAAATTCATTTGTGCGGCAGTGTATAAGATTCTACAATAAAATTCCAGAAAATGTAACTAGTTTGTCAGAGAATAAATTCAAGACCTATGTCAAAAAATGCTTAAGCTCTAGAGGATATTATAAAATAATAGATTATGTAAATGACAAAGTAATATATGTTGATTCTATAACAAATACCGTTACCTGAGACTGTAATCTGAATCATTACATTATGTAATAGACAATAAGTATATATATTTTTTTGACTATTTAAAAGTGTGTGTAAGCACCTATTTAAAATAAATTATTTTGATTTGATTTGATATGTACGTTTATACGACGCTCTTACGGTAAAGGAAAAACATCGTGAGGAAACCTGCACACGCCTGCGGAGAAACTCGCAGGTTATGTGTGAAGTCGACTAACCCGCACTGGGCCCGCGTGGTCCCGGCCCGATCGCCCTAATTCAAGGTAAGCTCGAGCCCCTCGGTAGGGACGTATATATGCTGATATAATTGAATAAAATACTAGTAAAGATTTCCAAATTTACGAGTAGATACACACTAACTTATATTATTATTATTAAATCAGCTCATATACGTCCCCACCGAGGCCTTAGTCGACCACGCGGGCCCAGTGCGTCATCGTGAGGAAACCTGCACACGCCTGCGAAGAAACTCGAAGGTTGTGTGTGAAGTAGACCAACCCGCACTGACTTATATCTGTGCACTAAAATATCAACTACATTATCGCGACACCTAATGGAAATAAATCAGGGATTCCCTCCGAAACTGATTTGCGGAGTTCAGTCGGCCGCGTTTTCATGCAAGCCACGCTTCGCAGATGATACGTGATAACACGGGAATCTCCCAATTGCTTACGTGTTGGATACGGGCCGCGTCCCCGTTTAGACCCTCCACAGTAAATAAACACTCGAGCAGTGCTACAAGTTTTACTGATATAAATGTTTTACCGAATCCCATTTCGTCGTCTGATTCATAATTCATAATAATTTATTAGCAATATTAATTACAAGTCATAGGATAAAAACAAATACATATACGGAAATTAACAGCAGTAGAAAATATAAAACATTTGGAAAATATCAAAAATTGGACACAATTCTTAAAATAGAACTTTAAACATCAATGTTAGCATAAAAATAATTATATACTAATATAAAAATGATAATACTCGTAATCATCATTATAGATTATACCAAAAATAATCACAATTTGAATTCAAAAAATTCAAAAAATGTATAAATTCAAATAATCTGTATTCCCCGATTCGTGTAATTTAGGAATCTTCAAGACGAGAGTGAATAGGCACTATTTGAGCTTGCGTGTTACATCCTCGGCTGCATAGGCACTTACAGTTATTAGGTGAGGTGCAGCCAAACGCACTCGAAATTTTTAATAAAAAAAATAATAAAAAATCACAAGGCTTCTGTAAACATTGGAGTTGCGTAGCGTAGGCAGGTCTCCCACGCGTTGGACCGACGATCTGGTGAAGATCGCGGGAAGCCGATAAATGCGGGCAGCGCAGAGCCGGTCGTCGTGGAAATCCTTTGGGGTGGCCTTTGTCCACCAGTGGACGTTTTTTGGCTGATACGATGATGATAATGATGATGATAATGCACTTGCCTAATCATCCGAAAAGAAATGAATGAAACGTAATAAATATAAAATTTCGAAAAATCTTAAAGCTTTTAGGTACAAGCTTTCATTTGAAAAGAGTTTTTATGCTCACAAAATCGAATGCTCAAATCATATTAAAAAAATACACGGTTCCACATTCAAAAAAGATGAGCACAGTAAAGTCTAGTTGTTTGGGTTGAAAATAAAAGAAGATTCTGGGACCTTGATTCCACCTCCAAAGTTCATCATCAGGTCAACTTCAAAATACCGAAAGGATCTATTGTGACCGGGAATACAGCTTCATTCTAAATTTCAGCTCAATCGGACACCTTAAAGTCGCTTTAAAATATATCGCAAGATTTGAACTAAACAAAAATACCAATATTACAAGTTAAATAAGTAATAGGTAATAAATAATAAAGGTAATGTAAAAAGTAATTTAATAACACATATTATATGTAATTATATTATATGTAATTTTTGATTAAAAAAGTTAAATAATAGAAGTTTATGAAACTGTTGCATATACCTAGTTATGTGCAGTTTCATACACTATTTTATTAAATCTCATACATTGGGATTGAATCAATTAAACAACAAGGATCAAAGTTAAGAGTAAGAAAAAAAAATCCCACGAAATTCAGTATCTACAACAAAACGTGTTATAGCGCCAAATTCCAGCACATCACCGCGCTTGCGCTGAAGCGGACACTTTCACAGACAGGTAAAAACAATGCTTTCACTTATTACGGCAAGAATGAAAATTATCCTCAAAATTCAGTAACTACAACAAAGCGTATTCAATGAATGGCGCCAAAACCTAGCACATCACCGTGCATGCGTTAAAGCGGGCGCTGTCACAGACAAGTAAAAATTGGATTGAAAACTTTTTGTAATGCTGTAAAAATGGCGCGAACCGCATGTGCGCTCCAATAAAAAAAATAAAAACTTTTTGGATTAACTTGTATCGTAATGAAAAAAAAAATGTTATAAAGTGTTTGTTTAAAATTTTAGTATTGTGTTTATAAAGTATGCCAACATAAATTCGTTTTTAAAGTTTATAATTCGAACTTTACGATATGAGAGTAGATAAAAGCTTTTATAATGGTAACAATTAAGCAAAATTTTTTAAATAAAAAAAAAATACGGGCCACGCATAATGTAGGGTTCCGTTCATCACTTTAAAACTGTTTGTCTCAGGATACCTTAAATCGTTTTCCTAGCTCCAGTAGTTTAGGAACACCAGGGACAAGTTCTTAACGACTTTGAAAGACATACATGGTGTAACATAAAAACGCTAAACACGTTAAAAAACCGACTTCCATCGTAACAAATTAGTATATTTTTGCATTATTATTTTTGGTTTTTGTTAATTTTCTACTAAAGTTCTACACCGATTTTGATAAAATTTTTATGGAACCACACAAGAAGCACTAGCCTTCAAATAAAAAAAGAATCGTAAAAATCGGTTCACCCTGTCAAAAGTTCTGAGGTAACAAACATAAAAAAAAAAAAAACATTCAGACGAATTGAGAACCTCCTCCTTTTTGGAAGTCGCTTGAAAATTGGTGCAACTCCCGTTAACTGGGGCTTTTACTCATCATACTGAACAACTTTTCTTCTTTGACTTCGCTGAAATCTCTTTTTTTTTTAACCCTCTATACAAATCGATCAGCTGATCGATCAATTTTGTGGCTTTTTGTATGGAGGGTTCAGTTTTTTTTTAATTGACTATGGGTTTCTTGGGGAAAGTTATTCAGTATGATGAGTAGAATCCCCAGGTAACGGGTCCTACACAAATTTTATTACAGCCTGTATATATTAGGAGAGGCACACTTGACAAAAACATGTTTTTTGAAAGCACTTACGCCATTTAAAAAGACCTAATCAATGATACTGTTCACAAGAGGAGTCACAAAAACGTTTTTATGACGTTTTTACTGTACAAGTAAAACCACCTCTAACGTTTTTTTTTTACAAAATATCTTGATTTTTTAATTTTTTTTATCCACGATTGGTAAGCCCTTGGCATCATTTCACCTGATGGTAAGTGACGATGATGCCGAAGATGGAAGCGGGCTCACCAAGATTATCCAACGCAATGGGAATCTGGCTACCTTATCTTCAAATCGGACCACATCAGTGCTGTTAACACTGATGTTTGGCGGCAAGAATTATATAAGATGGTGGTAGCTAGCCAGGCAGGCTATGAAAATACCCTACCACCAACCAAACCGAGTCTTAGACCCCACCGGGAATCGAACCCGCGACCTCCTTGTGTGAAGGGAATGAGCTAACCATTACGCCACGAAGGCGGTTAAATTTGTCCATACGTATGTCACGGTCAACTTTTTCTGCCTTTCCTAGACCTACAGTAATTAAATTACATACATCGTCACTTACCACCAGGTGAGATGTTGTCAAGGGTTTACCAATTGTGAATAAAAAAAAAACTTACATGCATACTGCTTACACATTTGTTAACTTACTTTTTATTACCCGAAATAGGTAAAGAACTAGGGACTTTTACTCCTCATACTGAACAACTTTCCACAAAGAACTTGTAGTCAATTCTCAAAAATACTTTTCGACCCTTTTTACAAAATTACACAAAATTGGACAATCATCTGATCAATTTGACTAACTCTCGTGAAAAATCGTTCAGTATCATCACTAGAAGCCCCAGTTTATGAAACCTACCACTATTTTGTACGAAAAATGTATAAATTATGCGAGACAAGTTTGTGGTGAGAAAATAAACAAAAAAAATGATTCATTTTGTTACACCTTGTTAGATCTGCTGTATCATAACTTCTTTTTTTTTTCACCACAATTGGTAAGCCCTTGGCATCATCTCACCTGATGGTAGGTGACGATGATGCTGAAGATGGAATCGGGCTTACCAAGATTCCCCAACGCAATGGAGAACTGGCTATCTTATCTTCAAGTCGGAACACATCAATGTTGTTAACACTGATGTTTGGCGGCAAGACTTAGATAAGATGGTGGTAGCTAGCCAGGCGGGCTTAGAAAATGCCCTACCACCAACCAAACTGAAAACAGTAAACGTATTTGTGCATAACTATCAAATCAGGCGTTTTATATCCAACTGTATTACTCTTCTACATTTTACTGTGAGCTATCGCCGCATCGAGAAACTCCCTTATAAATTAGCTTCGAGATTAACTGATAAATGAGATCTCGTAGTAACACTTCTTGCGCCGCTTACGCAGGTGGGTAGATTTTATCGCCGCCTCAATTGATTCATGTTATGAATTCGTAATCAACTGTGTTCTGGAACTTGTACTTACTTTCTAAGTGGAGTGCTTATTGAAATATGCTTAAAAGACGATTCGCGGAAGTATTACAAGTTGATTTTAATTTCGAGGAAGGAAGAGTAGGAGGAGAATATCTTCTGTATTGTTTTTGATGTGTAACATCTTTGCTCTCGCTTTCCTGCAATTTGTGGGAGTGATTTCGTGAAATGGGACGGAAATGTGTAACAGGAAATGCGAACGTTTTTTAATTCTCGAAAACTAAGGTTGTCATAGCCATGCCGCCTAGTGTGATGGCAAAGGCAAAGATGACATACTACTATTCGAAGGGTCGGCCCGTGAATGAACGACCCGATAATTAATTAATTTCATAAGTATTTTGTCACATGTTACACATCATATGCGAGTACTGTAGGTCTCGCTCGTAGTTTTTTTTTTTTAATATTTTGTGTCTTTTTGGTTCTACTATATTCTCGGTGGACCGATAACCTGGTGAAGGTCGCGGGAAGCCGCTGGATGCGGGCAGCGGAGAACCGGTTGTCGTGGATGTCCTTGGGGGAGGTCTATGTCCAGCAGTGGACGTCCTTCTTCTGATGTGATGATGATGAAGTAAGGACAGTAGTATTTGATACATCGATGAAAAATGTAAAAAAAATAATTTGGCTCTCCCATACTAACTCGATCAGCTGATCCGCCAACTTAGTGTGGGATTTTTTTTGTTACACCTTTATTTATAGGACAGTTTGTTATTTCAGGAAAATATGGTAAATTCAAATAATTTTATCGATGCATCAAATACTACTGTCCTTACTTCATCATCATCATCATCATATCAGCCAAAGGACGTCCACTGCTGGACATAGGCCTCCCCAAGGATCTCCACGACGACCGGTTCTGCGCTACCCGCATCCAGCGGCTTCCCGCGACCTTCACCAGGTCATCAGTCCACCAAGTGGGACGCCTGCCTACACTAAGTTTTACGGTGCGTGGTCGCCACTCGATAACTTTACTTCCCCAACAGTCATCTGTTCTATGAGCAATGTGCCCCGCCCACTGCCACTACTACTACTTGTTAATTGTAAAACTAATTGTTAATTTGTGTATGCCCGACCACACTAAATGTTGAACGGTAAGCAAGTAAGTTTTTTTTACAATTGGTAAGCCCTTGGCATCATCTCACTTGATGGTAAGTGACAATGATGCCGAAGATGGAACCGGGCTTACCAAAAGTGTGGCTGTACAATTTAATTCATTACATTAAGCGGGAAAAAGGTTCTCCCAAGTTGGAAGTTTACATTTGGTCAAATTTAAGCAGAAAGAGTATATGAAATTGAGGGCGTTGTATTCGGTAAATTATCGGCCTTTGTTAGCGTAGAATAAAATAAAATAACATTGATAAAAATAAAAATAAAATCTCATGTTTTGTAATTTTTTTTTCGATTATACAAAAAATGCAATCAAAAAAAATCTAATAAAAAAGTAAAAGTTTAGGAATTTTATTTTATCGTTGTATCTTCGTATTAGTGGGCAGTACAGCGAAAACAAACGTGACCGCTACGACTGCCGTAGCCATTGCCGTAGCCATTGCCGTAGACATACACTTACGTACGTTTCCTTATCCAGGAAATGGCAACACTTTGTAGAACGGGATGTTTGTATAGAGCACATTATATGAGACATTGAAGTGTGTTGTAGGAGTTTTAAATTTTTGTGATTTTTTAAATCAAACTACAAACCTTTATAGTTTAGCCATGTCCGTATGTAAGTCCGTCTGACTTTCTGTCAAGATTATCCTTTTTAATTATCTGTACCTCTTATACTGACAAATGGGGGCACGGCGTTCGCTGCGATGCAGAACCCATCTCCGAGCTGGTCACTTTGGTCAGGTTCACCTTCTTGCCTTCAAGTAACGTCATTTTTAAAACTTAAGTGTATTGGAGAAACTGTTTCAATACTTACAATGCACATAAAGCATGATCCTCTTGCTGACGGAGGGGGGCACGCCGTTGGCCGCGATGCAAAGGTACGCACCCATCTCCGAGCGAGTCATTTTAGTCTGGTTCACCTTCTTGCCTTCAAGTAACGTCATTTTTAAAACTTAAGTATATTGGAGAAACTGTTTCAATACTTACAATGCACATGAAGCATGATCCTCTTGCTAACAGAGGGGGTCACGCCGTTGGCCGCGATGCAATGGTACGCACCCATCTTCGAACGAGTCATTTTAGTCAGGTTCACCTTCTTGCCTTCAAGTAACGTCATTTTTAAAACTTAAGTATATTGGAGAAACTGTTTCAATACTTCCAATGCACATGAAGCATGATCCTCTTGCTGACGGAGGGGGGCACACCGTTGGCCGCGATGCAAAGGTACGCACCCATCTCCGAGCGAGTCATTTTAGTCTGGTTCACCTTCTTGCCTTCAAGTAACGTCATTTTTAAAACTTAAGTATATTGGAGAAACTGTTTCAATACTTACAAGGCACATGAAGCATGATCCTCTTGCTGACGGAGGGGGGCACGCCGTTGGCCGCGATGCAAAGGTACGCACCCATCTCCGAGCGAGTCATTTTAGTCTGGTTCACCTTCTTGCCTTCAAGTAACGTCATTTTTAAAACTTAAGTATATTGGAGAAACTGTTTCAATACTTACAATGCACATGAAGCATGATCCTCTTGCTGACGGAGGGGGGCACGCCGTTGGCCGCGATGCAAAGGTACGCACCCATCTCCGAGCGAGTCATTTTAGTCTGGTTCACCTTCTTGCCTTCAAGTAACGTCATTTTTAAAACTTAAGTATATTGGAGAAACTGTTTCAATACTTACAATGCACATGAAGCATGATCCTCTTGCTGACGGAGGGGGGCACGCCGTTGGCCGCGATGCAAAGGTACGCACCCATCTCCGAGCGAGTCACTTTGGTCAGGTTCACCACATCGCCTTCTAGTGACGTCACTAGGGAAAAATAGTTTCGTGTTAAAAAAATATTAAGACTGATCTAGCATCGCCTTCGCAATTACATCCTTACAAATATTATAAATATTAATGAGTTAGTTTGTTTTTTACCTCTTCATGCTTCAACACCTATACCAATCTTGACGAAATTTAGCATACAGTTAGCCTGTACATTGAAGAAGGACATAAGCTACTTTTTATTTCGTGGAAATAGCACAGTCTCATACTTTCCCTGAGGAAACTGAAAAAAAAGACTCTGTTTTTTTGGTAGATTTCTTTAGCATCGCAACAGAGCAAAGGATTGTTATGATTTTTGTACAGAGATAGTTGAGGGGGTAGGAAGTGACATAGACTGCTAATCAGAATAGCCTGATATAGTTGCCGAGGGATCTGAACCACTCAACCTCAAAGACAGTCATAAAAAAGATGCCCACGTTAAAGAAGCCGCGGGCAAAATCTAGTCTTTTTATAATTTTGTTATAGAAGACTGCGAGAATGTGGACGATTATAATGACAGGTTCGTGGAAATTGTTCAAACGGTCGGGTCTAAGTTTTTTAAAACTCGCCGTTCAAACAGAACCAAAAAAATCTCCGACTTCACCAGCAACCTCATGGAACAAAGACGCAGACTGGTTTTGCAGTCCTCTGAAGACGCTACTCAGTATCGGCAACTAAACAGGCAGATCTCTAAGTCCCTAACTCGCGATTTACGCCAATATAATACAAATTGTATTAAAGAGGCGATTGAGCACAATAAAGGCTCAAAAGTGTTCGCGAGAGATCTGTCTGTTGGACAAAGCCAACTGACCAAGCTGAAGACTGAGGACGGCAGGACCATATCGTCTAAGACTGAGTTGCTGGAAGAAGTTGAGAAGTTCTACGGACAATTGTACACGACCACACGTTTGCCTGTCAGTGATCTGGCTGAAGACCCAAGAGCCAGACTAACCCGACACTATACCGAAGATATCCCGGACGTCAGCCTGTACGAGATTAGAATGGCTCTCAAACAGCTCAAGAACAACAAGGCACCGGGTGATGATGGAATTACGGCTGAACTTCTGAAAGCAGGTGGATCACCGGTACTAAAAGCTCTTCAGAAGTTATTTAATTCCGTTATACTCGAGGGACAAACGCCTAAGGCATGGCACAGAAGTGTGGTCGTGCTTTTCTTCAAAAAGGGCGACAACACCCTGCTGAAGAACTACAGACCCATCTCACTTCTGAGCCATGTCTACAAGCTGTTTTCGAGAGTCATTACGAATCGTCTCGCACGCAGGTTTGACGACTTCCAGCCTCCCGAACAAGCCGGTTTCCGAAAAGGCTTTAGCACCATAGACCACATACATACGCTGCGGCAGATTATACAGAAGACCGAAGAGTACAATCAGCCACTATGCTTGGCGTTTGTGGACTATGAGAAGGCCTTTGATTCAGTCGAAACCTGGGCTGTGCTACAGTCTCTCCAGCGGTGCCAAATTGACCATCGATACATCGAGGTGTTGAAGTGTCTGTATGAAAACGCCACCATGTCGGTTCGCCTCCAAGACCAGAACTCGAAACCTATCCAGTTGCAGCGAGGGGTGAGACAGGGAGACGTTATATCTCCGAAACTGTTCACCGCTGCCCTGGAAGATGTTTTTAAGCTTCTGGACTGGGGTGGACTCGGCATCAATATCAACGGCGAGTACATATCCCACCTCCGATTCGCTGATGATATCGTGGTCATGGCTGAGACTATGGAAGACCTAAGCACAATGCTCGATGGCCTCAGTAAGGTCTCTCAACAAGTGGGTCTTAAAATGAACATGGACAAGACGAAAATAATGTTAAATGTCCGTGTCGCACCCACTCCTCTAAAGGTTGGAGACTCTACACTGGAAGTTGTTGACGAATATGTATACCTGGGACAAACAGTCCAGTTAGGTAGGTCCAACTTCAAGAAAGAGATCAATCGACGAATCCAACTCGGCTGGGCAGCGTTCGGGAAGCTTCGCAATATCTTCACGTCCCAAATACCGCAGTGTCTCAAGACTAAGGTCTTTGACCAGTGTGTGTTGCCAGTGATGACTTACGGAACTGAGACATGGTCGCTTACTATGGGCCTCATAAGAAGGCTCAAGGTCACCCAAAGGGCAATGGAGCGTGCTATGCTCGGAGTTTCTCTGCGTGATCGAATCAGAAACGAGGAGATCCGCAGGAGAACTAAAGTAACCGACATAGCTCACAGAATCGCTAAACTGAAGTGGCAGTGGGCAGGGCACATAGCTCGTAGAACAGATGGCCGATGGGGCAGTAAAGTTCTCGAGTGGCGACCGCGCACCGGAAAACGTAGCGTAGGCAGGCCTCCCACGCGGTGGACCGATGACCTGGTGAAGGTCGCGGGAAGCCGATGGATGCGGGCAGCGCAGGACCGGTCGTCGTGGAAATCCTTGGGGGAGGCCTTTGTCCAGCAGTGGACGATTTGTGGCTGATATGATGATGATGATAATTTTGTGGTATAAGTTTAACTTCACTTCTGGTAAGCATTGCCGCAAGTCAATTAGTTTTAAGCAGCGTTATAAGTTTTCTCAATTTTTTTTCTTTGTTTGTGAAACTTTTTTTTAATTTATGTACACACCACACCCCGGCCACTGCACACAACGGTCGTGAAATGACATTTCTAAAAACAAATGACGCAGCAAACAAAATCACGGCGAAATCCCATGCGTTCGAGAACCAAACTATAACCAATCTGAATCAGTCTGTGTGACGAGGGGGTGAAGTCGCAATCTAGAGAGCGGCAGAGAGTGTCCATACTGTATGTTAGTATTAATATGTACGAATATGTACGAAACCCTAAAAATGTAAAGTAGCTGCAACTGTGCTACTTTTTCACGAGCACGTTTGCAGAAAGTATAAACTGTAAGTGCAGCTATTACTAGATGGCGATAGTACAAAGGGTTTCCATACCATCATACTAGATGGCGCTAGTTTCTTCACGTTTAAAAAAAAACACGTTTTTTGTATGGAGACCCCCTTTTTTACATTTTCTAATTTTCAGAAGTTGTTGTTATAGCGGCAACAGAAATACATCATCTGTGAAAATTTCAACTACCTAGCTGTCGCGGCTCATGAAATACAGCCTGGTGACAGACGGACGGACGGACAGTGAAGTCTTAGTAATTGGGTCCCGTTTTTACCCTTTGTGAACGGAACCCTAAAAAAATACTCTAAAGACACTTTCTGACTTTGATGTTTGCATACTATCGAGTCAAGTGCTTACTTTACATTTCTGCGGAACACCTCGAACCACTGAAAGTTGACGTTGAACGGTAAACAAGTGCCGTTAGTGGGTTTCAGCTCGAGTTGTTTTCCGACACCTTGCTCAAATGGCACCCGAGTACGTTTACACCCATTATTCAAACAAGGATAAAAAGCTGAGGCAATATTTTCCAAAGGAGCTGAAGGGAGTCGAAGGGAGTTGATGGTTTAAAGTGTAGAGCTCTCGAGCTCGACCGCGACGCTTCGTTAGCAAACAATGCGGGAACAGCGAGCGCCGTGGAGTGGCGCTCGCTCGTGGATGAACATCCAATTAACTTGAAATGTTTATGGAATATATAGAAAAATTACGATGTTGTATGTAAAGTTAGTTTACGGACGATAATTTTACGTGATAACGAGTCACAAGCCGGACGCTTGTGTGCTGACCACACGACTGAAGTAAAACTTCTTCAGCTCCATGTTTAAGGAGATGTAAGATACCGCCCATAGTCGGGTAAGTTAACTCTTTGGCATTTCCTCACAAAGAATGGAACCAATTGGAACACCTCTTGTAAGATCCTGGAAGCCTAGTACTTTAATCCTTTTAACTTAACTTAACTTGACCTTGAACTTGACCTTAACAGGCCCCAAGCCCCAACCCCAAGCAAGTACAAGTACAACTCTCTTTTGCACGTTTGGCTCAGCGTACTGGCGTAACGGGACAATGACATCACGTAACGGGACACTTTTTCGTGCATGCAGCCCGTGTCATCAATTAATCACGTCAAAAAATAGAAACATAAAAAAAAATTCGAGCGAGACCTACAGTACTCGCATATGATGTGTAACATGTGACAAAATACTTTATAAAAGGATATTATTAGATACCTTTGCCTTTTCCGCGCTTTTAAAGCCTGAAAAAGTTTGAGTTTGCGTGTCACTTCCTCGGCTGCATCGGCACTTACCATCAGGTGAGGTGCAGCCAAACGTACTCATTTGAGTATTTTTTTTTATTAAGAATTTTCTTAATAAAAAAAAAAAAGGGACGGCAAAGATACGGCAGACTAGGCTGTATGGTCATAGATACCTTTGCCTTTTCCGCGCTTTTAAAGCCTGAAAAAACGCGACTCCCTGTTACACATTTCCGTCCCATGGGACACATTTCCGTCCCATTTCACGAAATCACTCCCACAAATTGCAGGAAAGCGAGAGCAAAGATGTTACACATCAATAAAAAATTCGAGCGAGACCTACAGTACTCGCATATGATGTGTAACATGTGACAAAATACTTTAGGTTAGTTACATTTGATGACGATATTGTACCTGGGTGGCGGATCTGACAGTAACGAAAAAAACCGACCAAGTGCGAGTCGGACTCTCGTAAAGTAGAATTCCGCGCTTTCGCGACTTCCTATTACACATTTCCGTCCCATGTTACACATTTCCGTCCCATTTTACGAAATCACTCCCACAAATTGCAGGAAAGCGAGAGCAAAGATGTTACACATCAAAAAATTCGAGCGAGACCTACAGTACTCGCATATGATATGTAACATGTGACAAAATACTTTAGGTTAGCTAGATTTGATGACGATATTGTACCTGGGTGGCGGATCTGACAGTAACGAAAAAAACCGACCAAGTGCGAGTCGGACTCTCGTAAAGTAGAATTCCGCGCTTTCGCGACTTCCTGTTACACATTTCCATCCCATGTTACACATTTCCGTCCCATTTCACGAAATCACTCCTACAAATTGCAGGAAAGCGAGAGCAAAGATGTTACACATAAAAAATGAAATACTGAAAATTCGCTGGGAAAAAGACATATTCGGATTCATTAAAAAAAAAGGTAATCTGGGGATCAGACATAATTGTCGATTGGTGTGGAGTCCTTAATACGGCCTTTTGTACTATTTAGTAATCTGTGCTTTTGTCTGGGTACATTTTGAGAGCAGAGTGAAACAAACTTACACAAGAGCAGCAAAGAGTAACAAGGATAGCAAACGCTATGCACCTTCCTGTTGTTCTAAGTAATATAAGAAGTTCATAAATCTGTGTGACGCTTGTGGATCAAGTTCGTCTATGCCAGCGAGCGTAACTGTATGAATGTAAAAAAATGTACAAAAAAATGTGTCTTTTTGATAGTTTAACGTAAATATATGTTTAAATTTGTAAATAAAGCAGATTTTTCTTTTAAAAGTATCCAGGGAAGCTCACATTGCGAATACTTTTCTTGATACAATAAGTAAGGTGCATCGCGTTACAGAACCATTGCATTTTATATCAAACTCGACCATGCAACTTAAATGGAGTTTGCGAAATTCCGCCACTCCACTGAAGTTGTGCGCTGTCTTCGAGGGGACCGTTGAATAAAGTTGGCCTGTCGATGTGTCATAAGTCAAGTGATGGTGGTGCCCGACTGGCTTTCTCCTGAGACAACAAGTTTCCCAAGACATTTTCAGCTATTACCAAGAGAATAAACTACTTTGAGTGAAAAGCTTACCCCCGGACACTGCATACAACGGTCGTGAAATGACATTTCTTAAAACAAATGACGGAGCAAACAAAATATCGGCGAAATCCTATACGTTAGAGAACCAACCTGCAACCAATCTGTATCAATCTGGGTGACGAGGGGGTGAGGTCGCAATCTAGAGAGCGGCAGGGAGTGTCCATACTGTATGTTTATACTAATTTATAATATACTTTGCTGCTGCCCTAGAACCACTATGTACCATAAACACTGCTACAGTTTGAACATTAAAATATTCAATAAATTACCAAATGAATTCAAAAGTCCCACTGACTATAATGATAATGACTAAGAAAATGCATTAAGTGGTTACTATCTCATAATTTCTACAATTTAAATGAATTTTTTGACTTAAAATTGTAATTGATTATATTGTGACTAAAGGGGCGTTCAATGATAGTTAACGCACTTTGGGGGAGGGAGGGTTTGAAAAAAGGTTCCAATGCGTTACAGGGGCGGAAGGGGGGTTCGAACAACGCGTTACGTAACACTGTTTTTTTTTTAATTAAATAAAAATCCACGAAATAAAAACAACCCTTCTAATTCATGTTTTTTTTTCGACTGTACTGTACGTCATTTTTATTTTATTTAGTGTATGTTTTAGGTAAAAATGGTCACTTGGGTGTTTTAAGGGAAGGGCGTTTACAGAAAAACGTTACGGCGCGTTACATAGGGGGAGGGAGGGTTAAAAGTCTTCAAAAACTGCGTTACGTGATACTTGAACGCCCCCTAAATCATACCTTATGTTTACATATCCTAATATCACTGGCCTAACTATTATTGTAATGATACCTGTCACCTTAATATTTGCATGCTGTTTTTAATAGCTAAACATGAGTGCTATAACCAAAACTTTAAAGATCTCTGTATACCATGTTTTTTTTTATTCAAAATTGGTAATCCCTTGGCATCATTTTACCTGGTGGTAAGTGACGATGGTGCCGAATATGGAAGCGGGCTTACCAAGATTCCCCAACGCAATGGAGAACTGGCTATCCTATCTTCAAGCCGGAACACATCAATGTTGTTAACACTGATGGTTGGCGGCAAGACTTAGATAAGATGGTGGTAGCTAGCCAGGCGGGCTTATGAAATGCCCTAGCACCAACTAAACCGAGTCTTACAAGTGTTTAAGGCAAATAAATGATTTTATATTTCTATTTAAAAAAAAACTGACAGACATACAGTAAAGCTTTATCTCATTAGGATCAAGGTGTGGATCCGTCGCAAATTTTAATGAAGTAACAAATTCGGTTATCAATCTTCTCCCGACTGTTAGCTCTTCAGTTAATTACGTTAACGCTCGATGCTTTAAAAACACTCAAACGAGTGGAGTGATGGAATATTCTATTAAATTTCCTTGGACCAATTTGTCACTTATTTCATTTGATAATGGACTCTGAAAACATTTCATGGAATAAATTTATTTTAAATTATAAAAATAAATACACTCATCACATCAGCTCATATGTACGTCCCCACCGAGGGGCTCGAGCCTACCCTGAATTAGGGCGATCGGGCCTTAGTCGACCACGCGACCTTCGAGTTTCTTCGCAGATGTGTGCAGGTTTCATCACGATGTTTTCCTTCACCGTAAAAGCGTCGGATAAACGTACATATGAGATCGAAATTCGAAAACACATTGGTACGTGGCAGGACTCGAACCACGACCTCTCGAAAAGGAGGTAGCGGCCCTTGCCATTACGCCACCGATAATAATATAAACTATACTCAATAATACAATTTTGAAATACAAAATTGTTCATTTGATTAATTAATTGTAATAAACTGAAAATACGTTATGTGTTGCCAGTATCCGATGCAAAGTTAGTTGAATAGATGAAAAGCGTCGAATAGAAGGATGTCGGAGTTCATTTGCATCGGTCTCCGCCAAGTTTCCGCCATTCAGACGCTTATCTGCATAATTTGGTGTAGAACACGAAACAATACGCGACAATATTATTGTCGTCACATGTTTTATTGTCAGACAATAAAGGGCAAATCTTTATATATATATATATAAATGAATCCCTATTTCCCTTGGTCACGGCATCACGCGTGAACGGCTGGACCGATTGCGCTAGTTCTTTTTTTGTCGAGTTCGTTATTGTCAGAAAAAAGGTTCTTATGTAGGGTAGGGTAGGGTAATGTAGTTAAGTGTAGTGTAGTGCAGGGTAGGGTAGTGTAGGGTAGGGAAAGGTAGGGTAGGGGTAGGGTAGGGTAGGGTAGTGTAGTGTAGGATAGGGTAGGGTAGGGTAGTGTAGTGTAGTGTAGGGTAATGTAGGGTAGGGTAGGGCAGGGTAGTGTAGTGTAAGGTGATACGAAGTTCGCCGGGAATACTAGTTATATAATAATTTTCGAAAAACCTTAAAAATTTTAGGCACAATTTTTTAATATTACATCATCACGCGATATACATATCAATCGGAAACTGGGAAGTGAGTGTAATTTAACTTGCAAGATTTCACCCGAACAAACATACATACATTGCAAGTTAAATAAAAGCTTGTAAAAATGAATCTCTATTTCCCTTGGTCATCGCATCACGCTTGAACGGCTGGACCGATTTCGCTAATTCTTTTTTTGTTGAGTTCGTTATTGTCAGGAGAAGGTTCTTCTGTAGGGTAGGTTAGAGTAGGGTAGTGTAGGGTAGGGTAGGGTAGGGTAGAGTAGGATAGAGTAGGGTAGGGTAAGGAAGGGTAGGGTAGGATAAGGTAGTGTAGTGTAGTGTAGTGTAGTGTAGTGTAGTGAAGTGAAGTGTAGTTTAGTGTAGGGTAGGGTAGGATAGGGTAGGGTAGAGTAAGGTAGGGTAGTGTACTGTAGTGTAGTGTAGGGTAGGGTAGGGTAGGGTAGGGTATGTAGTGTAGTGTAAGGTAGTACGAAGTCGGGATAGCTAGTTTTAAATAATAATGCGTTAGAGATTTACTGCTTTTCGTCTTTACAATTATTGTTATTAAATATCATTCCGCACGTCTCAATTACAGTGATACATTTATTTTATAATTAAACAATCTCAAGTAACGGAAGTGACGTATGTTTATTGTTGTGTTAAAATGATTTATTCTTGGTTTTATTAAACTTCTCAGATTGTTTTGTCTTACAAGTTGCGGTACACATTTACAATCATATCAGCTCATATACGACCCCACCGAGATGCTCAAGCCTACCCTGAATTAGGGGAGATCGAGCCTTAGTCAACCAAGAGGGCCCAGTGTGGGTTGGTCGACTTCACACACAACCTTCGAGTTTCTTCGCAGGTGTGTGCAGGTTTCCTCACGATGATCTGGAGAAAATTCATGTCCACGCACGCGAGCCGCTTGCGGCTTGCGCACCGCGCACCCTCTAAGACAGCCATAAACACAATAGCCACGCGGGCGGAACCGCGGGCAAAATCAAGTAGGATAATAAGTGTTAAAAATATGATATTCATCAATAAAAAAAATATTATCAGTCAAAAAATAATTGATTTTAGGGTCGGGAAGGGTAGTGTAGAGTAGTGTAGTGTAGTTAGGGTAGGGTATGTAATGTAGGGTAGGGTAGGGTAGTGTAAGGTGGAACGAAGTTTGCCGGGACAGCTAGTTGATAATAAATTAGAGACCCGAAAGACCATTAAAAAAAAACTATATTTGTCGTAACGAACAGCCCTCAAACTTTCCTCATTGGAATATTCCTCTGAGAAACATTGGCTTCCGTAATGGATAGCCGGTATTGTTTCTTGTCCAGATTTATGGAGGTAACTTGTAACGGCTTCTTTAATTAGACTTCCTCACTCAAATTGATGATTGTTATTGATGTTAGTTAATATTGGTCGAGACAGTGTTTCACCTTGGTGCGCAATTATGCAGAATTGGAGAAGTTGCTCGTCGTACTCAGTTAGTTAAATTCAGTGTTAAGTTTCACTCAGAACGAAATTAATGTTTGTAGCTATTACAGTAGGCGAGTGAATCGGTGCTCGCGTGAAATGTATGGACGGAGCCTCAGACGAAATAAAAAGTCAAGACGGAGCGCTGTTAATAATGAATGTGAGGTCAGTTTCGTAAACTTGTGTGCATTTAGTGAGTGTTTCCGTGCAGTAAAAACTTATTACCCTAATAGGTAATAAAAGGTATGTTGGTGGTATAGACAACTTGGTGTCATTTTTTCAAATTTATTTCAAAAATGCTAGAACGTAACATTAATAACTTACCCAATAGACGGGGTCTATTGTGACGCTTACTATCGGCAACATTTGTGGAGGTTTTGTTTTTCAAGCCGGCATAATAATTATCAAAATTAATTTATTAAAAATATGGATTTTTATGTTTACTTATGCATGAAATGTAGATAGATAAATAAAACTTTATATCACTAAAAAGGCACAATACATTTTAACAATACACAAACAAAAGAATAAAACTTAGTGATAAATGTTACTAGTTTATAGAAAAAAAAATGAAACAGTGTCAGTGTTGCCAAGTTATCGAAACTGGTCCAGGCTCAGCATAAATTTTGTGGGTCGCAAAGTACTCACAACGCTGTTTTTCAGCCCAATGTGTTCCATCCTGCTTTTTATTTCTGATAATATTGATTTTTACACTCTTCCACAACACAATGCGGCATTTTTTCTTTTAAAATTGCGAATTATTATAGCATGTAACTCCGCGCGCCGGAATAGCTCCACTGACAAGTAAGGCGTAGTTTCGTTATATGTGTGTGCGTGTTACTGTGTATGTACACGGCGAGGCGTAGTTTCACCGGCCACAGTGCGTTTTTCGACGGGCATTCGTCTTGACTTTTTATTTGGTCTGTGTACGAAGCTGGCTTGAGCTCTAATCTTGAGGGTGTAGAATATAAAGCTGGCAGCAGTCATTATTGGTAGTACTTTGTTAGCTTAATGAATTGACTGATGGCTGAGGAGGTCGGAACAGTAGTGGGGTTAAGTGGGACCTGCTGATTAATCACCCTGTCAATACAGTTTCCAATTGCTACTCGTCACGAACTCCCGTTGTTTGTTGAAGAATTATTTTTGTGCCGATATTGATTCAACGCAGTTCAACAGTTTGTGCGACGGAGGCGCGGGGGGCGGAGGGAAATAAAAACAGCGGTGATGTTTTTCATTTCGCAAATTGAATTTTCTCTTTGTGAAAATATTTAGCTGCACTTACAGTTTATACTTTCCGCAAACGTGCTCGTGAAAAAGTAGTACAGTTGCAGCTACTTTACATTTTTAGGGTTTCGTACATATTCGTACATATTAATACTGACATACAGTATGGACACTCCCTGCCGCTCTCTAGATTGCGACCTCACCCCCTCGTCACACAGACTGATTCAGATTGGTTACAGTTTGGTTGTCGAACGTATAGAATTTCGCCGCCATTTTGTTGGTTCCGTCATTCCTTTTTTAATATGTCATTTCTGGCCCGTTGTGTGAAGTGTCCAGGGTGTGGTTTCGTACACAGGTGACCAACGGGACCCTATTAACACACCCTAGACACTTTATACAACGGGCCAGAAATAACATTTCTAAAAACGAATGACGGAACAAACAAAATGGCTCACCCTCAAAGGCAGTCATAAAAACAATGTCCACGAGGGCGAAGCCGCGGGAAAAAACTAGTAGCTCATAAATATTAAAATGCTCACATTCAACCTAAACTTTACTTTAAACACTTACTTATTAAGAATAGGGGATCGGACTGCTAGTCATTTGAGTAACTTTTTATGTTTTGTCAAAAACGTTATTTTGTTCTAAATATGTTTGAAATACCCACAAGTGACGTCATAGATTTTTAACGTCATTGACGAACTTATTTTGTGAATTTGATCAATAAAAAAATGAAGACGCGATGGAAAAGCGAAACAAGTAAGGTTTTTGGAAACTTCAAGAGGAGAGCAATTTAGGAAATCATATTTTAGAATTTATTTTAGATGCATTCCGATCCCCTATTGACAACGTTCTCATAGCTGTTACAAACTCTGTTTATTTCCGGGACCTTTATGTTGTAACCCGTTATCTAGCTCGTTATTTGGCCGAGTACGTAGAGAGTAGGTAAGTGATTATTCTCGGACCGTCTCAGGCGTAATCCCGCGGGATTAGAGAGGGCGGTGTGAATGGTAATAGCAGTTCCCGTGGTGCTGTGGTCTGATTTACTGCTAAGATTCAATAGTGAATATTTTAAGCTGTGATTTATTTGCAACCCGTTTCTTATATGGTGCTTGTTGTTCTTACAGTTATTATTATGAAAATGGACTTGATAGTCATTAACCCACTTTTTACTATAAAAAGGGGGCAAAATTTTGTATTTGAAACGTTTATGCTACTAAAACTATAAAAGCAATAAAAAAATATCCAATTGAAATTTTTCTTTGTTTGGTAAAATGTTCTTTTAAAAGAACAGTAGTTAAAAGAGGGTTAATACAAATTTTATAAATGTGAAAATGTGTTTGTTTGTATGTTACCTTTTCACGCTTCAACGCTTTGACCAATCTTAATGAAATTTGGCATACAGGTAGCCTGTGTCACAAGGAAGGACATAGGCTACTTCTTATCCCGTGAAAATGGCATAGCCCGATACAGTTCCTGAGGGAACTGAAAACATACTCTTTTTTTTGGTAAATTTCTTTAACATCGCAACGGAACAATCGATTGTTGTGATTATTTCCACAGAGATGGTTGAGGGGGTGGGGAATAATGACATGATTTACTAATAAGTATATCCTGACATAGTTCCCGAGGGATCTGGAAAAAAATCATGTCCACGCACGCGAGCCGCGTGCGGCTCGCGCACCGCGCACCCTCTAAGACAGTCGTTACAACGATAACCATGCGGGCGAAGCCGCGAGAATAAGCTAGTTAATACATATTGCTCTACTCCCATTTGGTAAAAAATGTAATTTAAAAACACTAAATAGCTAAATTTATTTCATAATCGTCGACTAAAATAACTTTTAATTAAAAATTTAATAAAAATCCGAGTACAAAAATACATTTTCCCTCTTTTTTTGGAAATTCGTATTCATAATCCAATTTTCCTAAAATACTACATATTGAAAATACTACATCTTGAAAAATCTGCTGCTCAGATATTTATGACAGATTAGCTGTTTCCCGCGGCTTCACCCGCGTGGACAACGTTTCTAAAACTTTTTGAGGATGCGCAGTGCGCTAGCCACAAGCGACTCGCTAGCGTAGAAAAACTAGCCTATGTGTTAATCGAAGTGCTAATCTGTCTACCTACCAAATTTCAGTCAGATCCGTTTAGTAGTTTTTGCGTGAAAGAGTAACAAACATACATCCATACATTCTTACAAACTTTCGCGTTAATAAAATTAGTAGGATTAGATGTTCAGATATTAATAGCAACTCCTTGTGTACATTTTTTTATTCATAATTTATTGAAATTCAACTTTGCTTAGAATTATTAAAAAACCTCGCCCGCTACTATATATCTGATGGCAACTGTATAATTTGTACTACTATTACAACGAGCGTCGGTGGCGCAACGGCTAAGGCCGCTACCTCCTATCTGGGAACTCGTGGTTCGAGTCCTGCCACTTACCAATGTGTTTTCGAATTTAGATCTCATATGTATATTTATCCGACGCTCTTATGGTGAAGGAAAACATCGTAAGGAAACTAGCACACGCCTTCGAAGAAACTCGAAGTGGTGTGTGAAGTTGACAAAACCGCACTGGGCCCGCGTGGTCGACTAAGGCCCGATCGCCGATCGCCGGCAATATGAAGAGTAGTATTTTTAATATGTAGTATTTTCAATATGTAGATAGTATTTTCAATATGAAGATAGTATTTTCAATATGTAGTATTTTCAATATGTAGTATTTTCAATATGTAGTATTTTTAATATGTAGTATTTTCAATATGTACATAGTATTTTCAATATGTAGTATTTTCAATATGTAGTATTTTCAATATGTAGTATTTTTAATATGTAGTATTTTAGGAAAATTGGATATTGATATCGGTGGGGATGTGTATATGAGCTGATGTGATGACTACTACAACTACTAGGAACTATGAAATGCATACCTTTAGTCTTGCCTTGCGGCCCTCCTCGCGATATGATGTCCCCTCCGTCCTCTCTCCGCCAGACGATCTTCGGCGGTGGGTAGCCCCTCGCCTTGCAGACCAGCTTGGCAGACCCCCCTTCAGGCACCATCATGTCACCCGACGTCTCCTCGTAGATGATGTCCGGGGGTATCACTACTTCCAGAAATGCTGTCTGTGAGGCAAAATTTAATAATTAAGTTTCTTGTGAAAGTTATCAAAGAGGATTTAGGTCACGAGATTATAACTAAGATTCTGAATTAATTTTAACAACTTTATATTGAAAGTAGAGCATAAACCATTTTTAGAGATGATGTTTTAAGTAGAGTTCAATAACCAAGGCTGGATTCCACTTAATTCTATTGTGTCATCATCATCATCATATCAGCTAATATACATCCCCACCGAGGGGCTCGAGCCTACCATGAATTAGGGCGATCGGACCTGAGTCGACCACGCGGGCCCAGTGCGAGTTGGTTGATTTCACACACAACCTTCGAGTTTCTTCACAAGCGTGTGCAGGTTTTCTCACGATGTTTTCCTTCACCGTATAATAGCGTCGGATAAACGTTCATATGAAATCGAAATTCGAAAACACATTGGTACGTGGCAGGATCCAACCAGGACAGGAGCTAGCGGCCCTTGCCATTATGCCACCGACGCTGTTGTGTGCCACACGATAATATGCAGTTTTATTACCTTAACCATTTTTAAAAAGAGATAAATCGTCGAATCCAACTCAGCTGGGCAGCGTCGGGAAGCTTCGCAATATCTTCACGTCTCAAATACCGCAGTATCTCAAGACCAAGGTCTTCAACCAGTGTGTGTTGCACGACTGCGACATGGGCGCTTACTATGGGCCTCTTATGAAGGCTCAAGATTACCCAAAGGGCAATGGAGCGTGCTATGCTCGGAGTTTCTCTACGTGATCGAGTCAGAAACGAGGAGATCCGTAGGAGAACCAAAGTTACCGACATAGCTCCCAGAATTTTAAGACTTAAGTGGTAGTGGGCGGGTCACATAGCTCGTAGAACAGATGGCCGTTGGGGTAGTAAAGTTCTCGAGTGGCGAAAACGCAGCGTAGGTAGGTCTCCCACTGGGTGGACCGATGACCTGGTGGAGGTCGCGGGAAGCTGCTGGATACGGGCAGCGCAGAACCGGTTGCCGTGGAAATCCTTGGGGGAGGCCTTTGTCCAGCAGTGGACGTCCTTCGGCTGATATGACGATGATGATGAACATTTGTAAGTGTCTGTTAGAAAAAAAAACAGGCCAACTAAAGCCTGAAAAAAATTCTAGACCAGAAAATGGTCTCTCCAGACATCTATTGGTATTTTTTTTTGTTTTATTTTTTTTATTAAAAGTTTGACTGCGTTTGGCTGCACCTCACCTGATGATAAGTGCCGATGCAGCCGAGGATGTGACACACAAACTTATTTACTTATGCCTTTTATTATACTACCCTCGTCGACAAAAAAATCACACCTCTTATTTTTTCTCAGTACAATTTCATATAAAAGGGTGCTCCAAATAAGAACGACTACTTACTTAAATAAAGAAAACTAAAGAAAACATCTCTCTCTCTCTCTCTCTTATCTCTTATTGTGTGGCACAATTAACCGTGCTATCCAAGGGATAGACGGCAGTTGCCTGGTTAACAAAAACTAAAAAGTGATATCAGTAAGTTAGATCCCTGGCTACAAATATTTCGAAGAGCACAACATTCTGCAGATCCTTGGAAACTTAGTAGACTGCTCAGAACATGATTTTTGACGTGGCAACGTCTAATAAAATGGACGCCGGCTGCTTGCATGAAAAAGGATGACTCATTGTCCAGTTACGCTCGTTGTCTCGTTACGCTCATTGACTCGTCATAAAAGTATGCAATCATTTCATCAATGTTTTGTTATGACGATGTCACGTTAAACTATCATCCGTTAACCGACTTTACAGAGAACCAATTTTTTTCTGCAAAATGAATGAAAAATTTGCCACTTTACCGTGGGATCTATTCTGAGCAGTCTACTGAGCACTCGTGGTTCTCTAGAATATTGTGCTCTAATACAAATTTCTAGCCAGGGATCTAACTTACTGATACCACTTTTTAGTTTTTTTAGTTTTCCTTTGTTTAAGAAAGTAATCGCCCTTTCGGAGCACCCTTTAGTATGAAAATGTACTGACAAAAAAACAGAAGGTGCAATTTTTTTGACGCCGAGAGTATTAAGGCAATGGATCTTTTGGATATTAAAATCTTAAGTGGAATCTAGCCTTGGTATTTGAAATGGAGTATAAACGCTTGGTAATATAATCTGTGTAAAGAGGTAAGTAATAAATCACCTGCATCTTCATGGGGTCGGTGTTAACTTGGCACATGTATTGTCCCCTGTCTTCTCTTTTCACGCCGCGTATGTTGAGCGTCCACGTATTGTAGTCGTTGTGCGTGACGCTCAGGCGCGCATTGTTCGTGATCACGTGCTCGTGGATCGCGAGAATCGCCTTTGTGTCCGCCTTTATCCAAGCCACCTGACCCGGGCCGTTCCGAAACGCAGCAAGCGACATCCCACGCCACACCGTATTCCAAAGAGAGCATCAAGAACACAGACTCGTAAGTACATAGAAAATAATAATTTTTGGAAAAACCTAAAAAGTTTTAGGTACAAGCTTTTAATATTGCATTGTCACGCAATAAACATGTGCAGGCAAAATTTCAGCTCGATCGGATATCTTAAAGTGGGTCAGTTTAACTTGCAAGATTCCACCCGAACAAACATACTTACATTGCAAGTTAAAAGCTTGTATAAAAATACGAGTACGCTTTAGACCACACGACTGAAATAAAACTTCTTTATCTCCATCTGTATATATGAAAGTAAATACTTAGTATTCAGAAAATAATCAAATCTTTTTTGTCTTATGGAGGTATAGGCAGTTTATGAGAAGAGTTTTATTATCCTCGGAAAATAATTAATTTTTTTTATCTTATATGTTTGTTTTGACAACCGATTTTGTTGGTAAACAAAAATAAATAGTATCTCTCTTTCTATCTTCAGTAATTTATATATCCCTCTCAACTTCCGTTCGCCTCGCCGGAACTCACTTCAGTAACGCTCTCGTTACTCATCTATCAGCTTACTCCCCAAGTCAAGCGTGCGTAAAGAAGTTTTACTTCAACAATACTCGTAACTATAACAGTTCAAAAACGCCACGTTTCCGTGTGTCCATAGCAGAATACAGCGACATTAAAAATATGCAATGGAGACTTTTACAGCGAACAACTCTAATTACAAGTGAATACCTCCCAAGAGGCAGCCACGACAACGATCCCGGAGCGAGCGCTGGCAAGACTATCTTGTTGCGAAGCGCCTCGCGAAATTCCCTCGGAATTTTTAATTACATTTTCGTCTGGTGGCCGCTATGAGCGGCTGGCTGCGGCCGGGAGCATGCCCTCGTTTCAACGCTTTACCAAAAGCGTCGACATCGCAATAGAACCTAATTTCCTGCATAGCGCGTAACAAAAAACGAACAATCGTCCACAAAAACATGGCGTTTCGGAACACTCCCTAGGGGGCGGTTAGCTTGGTAGGAAAATAATTTTCAACACTTGTTTAGTTCGTTACAAGGCGAAAATAGTTTCGTTTAACCGTTTACTTAGGAAGGAAATAGGGACAAGCGATACTCATCTTGGGTCGTTTTTTAGTGGATAAAGTTTTACATAACATCAACTCATACTTAGTTGTAGATATATCTTTTGAAACAGAGATTTGTTACCATAGATGGGTTATGCACTAATAAACAACATTTCAAAATCGAACCCATTTACACACACACAATATTATAGGGAGTTCGCTTCCGTTGCACCGAATGCTACTAAGAAAAGAGATGCCTATTGGAATCATTTTATTTGCTTTACTTTTAGGACACATGTAGTCTATCTACCTCCCCTTATATTAGCATATCTCTGTTTTGAAAGAGAAAGTTTACATATATTATTCATTTTAAACTGGAATGAAATCAGAAAATCGATTCAGTTAGTCTTTTACATAACGTTGTTTAGCGATTAAATTTAAAAATTCAAGTTTAATTCTAGATGATGATTATTATATTAAAACGTTACAAGTTATCGGTGCCATAAGAGGTGCAACAAAGAGTACTACTTGTGAAGGACATACAACTACACGAATAAGTAGGTATCCAAAGTTCCATAGGTGCTTGTGCATTATCACTAGTTGGTTGGTGCTAGCAAGTGCCAACAGAGAAATAATTTTCTACGTATTGTATTAAGAAGAAAATAGAAGGGGAATCGTAGAAGGTGCAAAACATCTTCAGACGGCGTTGACCGCCCACTATCGCCCGCCATAACATTTTAAATTATTTATACGATTAAATAAGGAAAACAAAAAATGTAGGCTGGACTTATTTTAGTCCATATGGTAAATAATTTTATAATACAAAAAATTTATCGCTTGTTTTCCAAAGAACACTAGTCCATAAATTAGATTTTTTTATGCTGGCAATATTTTCTATTGATCAAGAGACATAAGGTTTTGATACTAAAACACACTTGTCTCTTCAAAAAGTTCATAAACCCTATAGGAAACCTTATAGTTTCGTTCCCAAACTTGTCTTGGACTAGTTTTCTATTGTATGTGAACGCAACGAACGCAATCACAACGCAACCCTACGTCATGCACGACCAAAGAGTTTAGTTACCAAACAACACTTGTTCAATTACCAAATAACACTAGTCCGTGTTTGTTTTCCAAACAACACCAGTCCATTTTTTTTAAATACTATGTATATTTTTTTAATACGTATTTAACAAGATCTTTTTTTTTTGCTTTCTGTATTACATATAATTGAAAATATAAATTGGACAAAATAATTTTTTTTATTCCATATAAGAAATTAAAGTTATGTATTTTTTTTAATACTGTTAACTTGCTATTTTGTATCGGTGTTCTTTGGAAAACAAGCGATTCAAATAAAGATCAACATTAAACATTCTAGTTAATATCAACTTAACTGACTTTGGTGGCCACTATTGTCAGTTAAGTTGATAGTAACTGAACTGTTCAAGGTATGTCTATGCTGTTTGTGTAATAACATCCTTCAGAAATCCTTGACAATCAGTCTAGGGTACTTTTTCAGTTTTCGTTTTTTAAATTAAAGAAAAAAAAAGAAATCATTTAAATTGTAATGAGGGCTCTAATGGACGGTCAGATTCTCAAACTATGGTTACAGACAATTCATTGTCCTTTATATTTACTTTGTATAACTTCAGTGGTTTTGAAAACAAAAGCAATATTTAGGATAAACGAATTTTTTTTTAAATTGTTGATTCTCGTTCGTTATGCAATAAAGGACAATAGATACATAGGAATACGATGCAATTTCATCGCTTTTTCTAAATAAACGTATGTGACTTTACTAAACTAAGTACATAATTTAAGGTGCAATAATTATTAAAGTACAGCTATGAATCTCATAAGTAATTAAAAAAATGACAAGTTAAAAGATTTGAAAGAAGTTTTTTTTTATATAAAATGAAATTGAATCGTGGAAACAAAAAAAAAACAACCAAAATAGTTTTTCATAGTTACCTTTCCTTGTCTCACGTCCATACCAGCGGTGCATATCGAAATTAGTGATATTTTTTGATTGTGTGCTATGTTATTGGATAAATCTAATGTTGGTTAGTTAGTAGGTGAGTAACTAGATATTCGCTATGCCATAGAGATCCATCTAATTTCGTTGCAGTAGCAGCTATATAGTATACTCCGGGGAATCGATACCTATTCGGAGAAGTTATTAGAGCTGTTATTACTAACGTGATAGGTGTGGGATAGCAAATGTTATCGATAAAGGGAATTCAGCTATTTCTTGAGGAAATCGAGTGACCTGAGGGACTATTCGCTTGTACACGCGATGTTTCGCTTAGAAATGTTATTTATCGCGGTTGTAATTCTAGCTCTTAATCATTCTGTTTTATTGAGATTGAGGTAAACAAGTTATTTGAGATGAACACTTAAGGCGGTAATATTACAGATTTTTGTTATTTTTGACGTCAAACGATAGAAAACCCCCCCCAAGGTTGAAATAAAATACCCTTATTGTTCCACTCAAAAGCGATTAGAAAAACGATTGAGCAGTCAAAACTGCCAAAGCTCGGTAGAAAAAAATCCCAAAGGTAGGTCTACACCGTTACTTTTAACTCTAGTTATGACTAATATTTTGAAGTATATTTATTATGATAATACGATAATACAAAGTGAATAGTGATATTTTTTTTAAACTTTCATCGTAGTTTTTGATTGAAACGAATAACCATTGAAAAAATGAAAAAATGTGGTTATTTTCTTTACTATTCACACGTAAAAAAAGACAGAGACAACTGTTCCAATAAATACCTCGCCTTAATGTATTATTTTAAGTCTCGTGTTTTTATGTAACTATTTTTGTTCTTGCTTTTTGTGAATTTCTATGTATAGCTGTTGTATCTAAATATTGATGTCACGGTAGACCAAAATATTATGATAACCAGTATTGAATCATATTGTAGGTACCTAAAAAGCCCATGGGACGATTTGAGATCATGTCTCGGAATGATTGAGCTGGGACCGGGAGGTTTATGCCAGCCTTATTTTAATTTTCCAAAGTGACTGTTTTGCAATGTAAATTTCTTGGCCAAATGAATGGCTTGATCATGGCAGCAGGGATGAGTTTTTGTGTTTATAACTGATTGACGTGACGAAGGACCGACGACGTAATTAAAAACCGGCCAATTGCGAGACGGACTCGCGCAGCAAGGGTTCCGTACCACCACGCCTTACTAAATGATACCTATTCATTTAGAACAGAAAAATGATCATTATTATATCAGCAAAACTTCCTAATAATTAGATGTTAAAGTTTTTTTTTTTCAAATCTTTGTGTTTAAGTGTTTTTTTCTTCAAATCTTCGTGTTGAAGTGTGTTTTCGAGATTCACAGCATTCTAGTAATAGTGTGTTTATAAACAAGTGGTGCAATGTGCATGTTACCAAAACCCAAGAATGTGTTCTGAACTGGCGAAACATAAATCAAAGTTTTTGTTCTTGGGTTTAGGTTCTGTGTTACAGTGTCTAGTGCAAGTGGTGCCCACTCTCTAAATTCTACGACTACTCTGCAGTGTTGCACAGTTATCGATGTAAACATATCGATAGGTCACTCTGACAAGTGCAGTTTAAATTACATTTGCCAATGGAGTAAACCAATTCGTTAATTGAATAATTCGATTTATCAACGAACTGTCTTTTGAGCGCAACACTACTATTATTCGTAGTAAAGGTTTGTGCATGTGCAATAGTGTTGTAACTATACTATCAGAGAGATAGGAACTAGTGCTGGGCCTGAAAGAGTGCTTAGATGGTGCAACAAAATTGGTGTATATACTCTACGGAAGTGTGCAAAAGTGTCAAGGTGGGTGCAGATTGGTGTATATACTCTACGGAAGTGTGCAAAAGTGTCAAGGTGGGTGCAGAGGTACATTTTGATGAGATCTATAATACTTTTTCGAAAATCTGTAGATGTTTAATACCAGCCTAGTTTTTTTAGTCTCAAATGTTTTCGTCTGTGTGTCGCGTGACAGTCGGTATGATCGTTTCGTCCTCTGTACCGTAGTTCCAAGACGAGAGCAGCCATGATCGTTTCGTGCTCTGTAAAGGTGTATAATGTGAAAAAAAGTTTCACTTTTACCGTGGTTTCATAAAACCACACACTCTTTTTTTATTATTATGGTAAAGCTTCTAAAACAATCTTCGTCGTCTTGAAAATGTAAGGTTACGAGACAAAGTTGAACAGATTAGAGATCTCATCGCAAGGTGCTGAGTGAAGGTGCTTCTCTATTCGGTAGCTGTATAGTGATCAGTTTGATACACACCCTGGCCGTGGCGGAGTCGCCACTCACCCTGTAACCGCCCAGGTTATTGACCACACACGTGAAGATGGCGTCCCGGCCCTGGGCGATGGTCACGTTCTCCAACGGGTACAAGAAGTCCGGTTCGAGACCTAAAGCTGCAAAATATTACTAGGTTAATAAGAGGTTTAAAGCTACCTTAAGGGAACGTACCCATACTACGTGATTAATTTTGACCTCCCCCCTCCTATGACCACCTGTAGTATATGTTTTAACCCCTGGTTATCGCGTAGAATAAACGTGTATAGGTAGATTCTCAAAATTGTAAAAACAATATCTAAACCCACCCCCTCCCCTGTGACGTTATGACGTAGTATATTGGGCCCCACCCTAAACGGGTCACGTGGTATGGGTACGTTCCCTAAGAGCTAGTGTTAAATTTAATATCTACAATTCCTTTGAGCACGCCATGGAGACCTTTGGGGTTGAGCTGAATAAAATACACATCTTCTACACAATCTTTAGATTTAGATGATGATCTTTAGATTATCTTTTTTTAGATAAGTAGTTCTAGTAGATTGTTCTTTTTTCAACTTTGTTGCATATGTTAGCTTTGCACAGCCCTTACTTTTGTTTAATTGTATCCATTCTCTGGGTTGCCTGGAAGAAATTGAGAAGGCTGCCTACATTGTACAATTTAAAAGTTTACTGTCTATTTATGTGCAAAGATATTTACCGTAGAAATATTTATAATATGTGTATTTTAATTTATAATAACCTACCTGACGAAATTAAATCACTTGACATCAAATAATGAATTGACCAAATGGCTATTAGGAAATTGTTTTTATACTGAAAACGACTTTATTAATTATAAGAAAAAATAAGAAAATTTAATCGTTAATTGATGAGATAATTGTATTTTTTTTTGATATATTTTTTGTAATTTTAGCTATTTTTAACTGTTTTTTAATTTCTTTATGTTTGCACACCTGCCTGCAGGTTGAACACTAGCACTAAGAAAATAACAAGATCCTGTACCTACAGTGTTCTAGCAAATAAAGCCTTTTGAGTTTGAGTTTGAGTTTACTATTCTGTATATATATATTGTTTTTGTACAATAAAGCATATTTGATTGATTGATTTTTTGACTTAATAATTTCATTGTCATAGTGAGACATTCCACAGGTTCGTCGGATTAAGGATCGCACTGTGAAAATTTGATTTTTTTACCTTACAATAAGCGTCTCCGTGTCTTAATGGTTCAGATCAGGAGGTCGCAGGTTTGATTTCCGGCAGAGGCTAACTTTGTAAGACAAATTTTTATTAGAGGCCTGGCTAGCTACCACCATCTTAGCTAGGTCTTCCCCCCGCGAAACAACATTAATGTGTTCCGGCTTGAAGATAAGATAGCCATTTTCCCATTGCTTTGGGGAATCTAGGTAAGCCTACTTCCATCTTTGGCATCATCGTCATTGTAAATAATAAAAAAAAACCTTCCTCATAAACACGATAGGTATTTGATAGGTTCATCATCATCATCACATCAGCTCATATATACATCCCCACCGCTGGGCTCGAGCCTACCCTGAATTAGGGTAATCGGTGTTAGTCGACCGCGCGGGCCCAGTGCGGGTTGGTCAACTTCAAACACAACCTTAGAACTTCTTCGCAGATTTGTGCAGGTTTCCTCACGATGTTTTTCTTCACCGTAAGAGCGTCGGATAAACGTCAATATGAGATCGAAATTCGAAAACACATTTGTACGTGGCAGGACTCGAACCACGACTTCCCGGATAGGAGGTAGCGGCCCTTGCCGTTGCCCCAGCGACGCTCTCGTAAAGCTCAGCAGTTAGTTTGCAAATAGCTAATGGCTGGTAGACATAGAATATATCGTCACCCAGGTTGATACAGATTGGTTATAGTTTTGTCCTCGAACGTGTCCGGGGTGTGCTGGAAGTTAAAATTATTTACTTCTAAATTGGGATATTGGGTTCCCAAAGACGCTACTGTCAAAGTATAGGTACATATTAGTACTAAAACAGTATGGACACTCCCTGTCGCTCTTTAGACTGGCGACCTCACCCCCTCGTCACCCAGATAGATACATATCGGTTTAAGTTTGGTTTTCGTATAATAGAATTTCGCCGTAATTTCATTTGTTTCGTCATTTGTTTTTAGAAATGTCATTTCGCGACCGTTGTATACAGTGTCCGGGGTGTGCTTGAAGTTAATCTTACGAGTATTTACTTCTAACTAAGGATACTGGGTTCCCAAAGAGGCTAATGTCAAAGTATGTATATATATTAGTACTAATATATATACTACAGTATGGACACTCCCTGCCGCTCTCTCGATTGCGAACTCACCCCCTCGTCTACTAGTTTGGTTCTCGAACGTATATGATTTCGCCGTGATTTTGTTTGCGCCGCCTTTTGTTTTTAGAAATGTCATTTTGCGACCGTTGTATGCAGTGTCTGGGGTGTGCTATAAGTTAACCTTATTCACTTCTAACTTGGGATATTGTATTCCCAAAGAGGCTACTGTTAAAGTGTACATATTAGTACTAACATACAGTATGGACACTCGCTGCCGCTCTCTAGATTGCGACCTCACCCCCTCGTCTCCCAGGTTGGTACAGATTGTTTTAAGTTTGGTTCTCGAACGTATAGGATTTCGCTGTGATTTTGTTTCCGCCATCATTTGTTTTTAGAAATGTCAATTCGCGACCGTTGTATGCAGTGTCCGGGGTGTGCTGGAATTTAACCTTATTTACTTCTATCTTGGGATATTGGGTTCCCGAAGAGGCTACTGTGAAAGTATACATATTAGTACTAACATACAGTATGGACACTCCCTGCCGCTCTCTCGATTGCGAACTCACCCCCTCGTCTCCCAGGTTGATACAGATTGTTTTAAGTTTGGTTCTCGAACGTATAGGATTTCGCCGTGATTTTGTTTGCGCAGTCATTTGTTTTTAGAAATGTCATTTCACGCCCGTTGTATGAAGTGTCCGGGGTGTGCTACTGTCATACGGAGATTTCACACAAAATGGGACACAGTTTGCGTAATTAGCAATTATTATAACAGCTCATATACGTCCCCACCGAGGGGCACGAGCCTACCCTGAATCAGGGCGATTAGGCCTTAGTCGACCACGCGGGCCCAGTGCGGGTTGGTCGACTTCACACACAACCTTCGAGTTTCTTCGCAGGCGTGTGCAGGTTTCCTCACGATGTTTTCCTTCACCGTTAAAGCAATCGGTAAGTATGTACGTAAGTTTTTGAAAAACTCATTGGTACATTGGCGGTCCAGATTTGAACCCGGTACCTCTGGTTAGATGGACCGAGTCGTTACCGGTTGAGCCAACGACGCTTAATTAATTAGCAATTAATTAGCTTAATTAGCAATAAACCTTTCAATTAAAATTTCGCGGTTACCAAAAATAAAGGTAATGCGATTATAGAGGTTGCTGTAAAATTGGAATGAAATCGCTTTTAATTTTGTGTAATTTTATTGTGGATTTATGACGATACTTCAACCATGATAAGCGTAGTAACCTACTAGCTGTTTCCAGCTTCACCCGCTTGGACAACGTTTCTATGACTTTTCGAGCGTGCGCAGTGGAAAAAAGTAGCATTAGTATGTAGCCTAATCCAGGTTCTAATCTGTCTACCTACCAAATTTCAGCCAGATCCGTTCAGTTGTTTTTGCGTGAAAGAGTGACAAACATACATCCATACAATTATAAATAATAATAATAAATAAATAAATATTCGGGACAAATCACACATCTGGCCCCAAAGTAGGATTCCCTGTGTTATGGTAACCAGAGACTGATTTAAATACTTATTATACGTCTAAATACATATATATCTTAATATATATGTCGGAGGGTCATTGAAAACGCGACCAATACCAGCTCGAGATAAGTTTACATAGTTACACTTTGTTTGGATCAAACGTCAGGTATTAGTACCTGGGTGAAACCGGTGGTGGCGTGACGATCGCTTGTACTCGTGAGACGATCGTTTGTGGTAGCAAAGATGATGTATTAACGGAAGGCTGTTTGTGCTGCCACACTGAGTTGAGAATTTATTAGATCTGTGGAGAAGCCAGATTAGCTGGACGTCAGTCTCGGAGCGGACACTTTTTGACGGAGCGTCGAGCAGAACACATGCAGTGGTGATCTGTGAGAAAAATGGACGTGTCACGCCATCGCTGTGATCACCGCGTTTGCATCCATTGTTATCCAAGGCATCCTGTACAATTTCGATTACCAAATGATCAAGACTATTGAAGAAGGACCTCTGTGATATAGCTGCATTGTTATTTCGACACCTACAACCGAAATAGTTAAGGAGTGAACCACGAGGCCATCCATAACCTAACCATCACCCACACACCCCTCGACATCAGAAGTTGGATAGTTCCCTGCGCTCGCAACAAGTGGACAACGACGGGAAAATGTGAAAATTGATGATGGAGCAGCGAAATAAAAACCACTGGCAACAATTCTTTGTGCTACAGAACCAGAACATGCTACGATTGATTGAGGTTATGCAAGCACCATCGACTACATCTGCTGCAATCATATTGCCAGCATTCAACCGGAATATACCGGAAGCTAATCCACGTGCACGGCGCTCAACCGTCGATATCTCCCTTACGGAACGACCATTGGAATGAGGTGACAGCGTGGGCTGTGCTGGCAGCAGCGGAGATCCACGCAAGCGGCGCGTGCAGCTTCAGCGAAGTGCGTGATGTACGCGGAGCTACGAAAATCCGGTGATCGTACCCCTTTTGTTTTGATAGTGGAAGTAGTACGTACGTGGTACTAGTACTATTACCTAATCTGTGGTGGTACTGAGTGTTCACTCGTTAAAGAAAGTTTCGTGTATAGACTTTCGGGAGTGTGTTCAATACTAACGCACTATTGACTTTTGTAGGCAACTCTTAAGTTTACTGTACAGAACAAATATCGAGTGAGGGTAATATTGACGGGCATTGTTCAGAATGGTCATATCTTGTTATGCCAGACGAGTACGAACGATATTATGATCGATTCAGATATTTTAAATCTATGATTGACGGTATTCTTAAACGAGTCTGTCAATAACAAAACAGCTTTACTGTCGGTAAGGATGCGAATAGAGTAGTTAGTCCCTTACCCTTCTAGTAGTGATTGCATTAGCAGCTAAAATGATGCCTAGTGGAAAGTACTCTTTCACATGCTTTCGGATTTTTACTTGTGACACAACGTCGTGATTGAACGGAAGATTTTGAACGAGGACTCATTGTAAATATGACGATTCATTTAGCTAACTAGAGTTTCGGTTAAACAAACTAAAACCAGAATTGAAAGTATTGAAACCCCTTCAAGCTTTCATAATATTGAGACTGACATCTTTACATGGAGTGAAAAAGCCTTATTAGATTTCGTAGTATTGGGACTGATATTGTCATTGAGCATAGGCCAAAGTTGTTGCCTATTTTTAGTAGCTTTCGTGATGAATTTGTCGAGGGCATCCTTAATGCCCCGCTATCGTATAGACCCTATGTAGGTATATGAGTTTCGGGGACCCCAATAAAATAGTTTGTTTACCAATTGTAAAAAAAGAGAATAATAACAGGGTAGTAGGCGGAGTGCAGTGGTGGACGTCTTACGGCTGATGTGATGATGATACAGGATTCATGGGCTGGAGGCTGCGAATGTCGTAAGCCCCGAAGCTTTCCCTTTTTGACGGCCTTATCATGCTGGTAAAGAAAAAGGTTAGCATAGAACGCAAGTGTTGATAACCGTGAAAAAAAAAATGACAACATGCCTGAACGGAAATTGTTTCCTCTGATAGATTAGCACATCGATTGACTTCATATGTGGTCACTATTTCACCACGTCAGGCATAGCTAGTGGTTACATCAGGTGCATTCTTTACCTATTAAATCGAAATGACTGATTTTTTAACCTCTGTTCAAATACGTCCACGTGTCATTCGATCTACGTAATGCCCCCTTGTATTTGAACTTACGTTCATAAACGCTTTAGGCGCGTGGCAACGGTCAGGTGAATCTTAGTACGTTTAAACGTTGGTACTCTTAGTTAAGTGTCCTTTAAAATATGCTCACTTCCTTAGAGTATAGTAATGAGATTTCAATGTTACAAGTCCTTCCATGATGATCATTTGGCAGCAACCAAACTGTTGGGTTAACCGAGTTACGAGGTACAGCCTCCTGGAGTTGCTTCTAGGTACGAGTAAAGTAGCCTAACCTCTAAATGTCATGTTTGTCGATTACACACACAGGCTGTAATTTTATCTAAGTGAAGCACGACAACATACTAGTGATAATACGGAGAGTAACGCATCCTATTACAGGAGTTGTTAATCAGCTTGCTGCTGATGTGATAATAGACATGGGCCTCCCCCATGTTGGAGCGGTTTTACCAATTGTAAAAAAAAACGCTACGCTTGGCGGGCTGTTTGGCGGTACAGTATGAGCGTGAAGGACGATGTTGCTTGTCCTCAAATTTTTAGTCCCTTAGTCACTTCTTGTGAAACCCTTGGGAAGAGATGGGGTGGTGTATTGCTCTGAGGCAGCGCCACTGGCTGATTTCTAGACAAAAGCTTAGTTTCACAAGTTACCTAACTTTGTGTTGTTACAAATGGAGAAGCGTTACCTACCACTTTAGATATCAAATACCGTCAGTTATTGAGGACAGACTACGTTAAATGCCCGATAGTGACAGTATTATTGACTTGGACAGAATTGATGATGGAGAGACTGAACCTCGACCATCTACTAGTGCAGATTAAGGACTTTTGTACTTGACCGTGATTTTAACGTTCACTAGTTTGTATTTTGAACCTTAGACGTAAACAATTTTTCGCAACTGGATGCCAATAGCCTCAGCCATTCGTAGACGTAGGCGTAAAACACCGAGTTGATTTTCTCGTTGCTGTGCGGCCACAACTGTGTGTGGCGTGCGTTTGGCTCGCAGGCGTATCACCGGGGAGGTGATGTTGGCAATGACCAGAAAGAGGTGATGTTTGAGATCGCCGCATGGAAGCGATAGTGTGGTTGGACACCGGAGGGAGGTGGTCCAAGAGTCGCCAGGTAGGGTGACTGTGTTTTTGGGCGGACACCTGAGAGGTTGTCTGAGAGTCGCCAGGTCGAGTGACTGTGTGTTTGGGCGGGCACCGGATGGAGGTGTCTGAGAGTCGCCAGGTTGGGTGACTGTTGTTTGTTTGGGCACCGGATGGAGGTGGCCCAGAGTTGCCAAGATGGGTGACTGTTGTGGTGATACAAAATGAGGAGCGTAACCAAACCAAGTTAGATCCCAAATACCGAGGGCCGTTCAGGGTCGTAGAGGTCTTAGAAGGTGACAGATACAAATTACAAGCTTTGAATTTGAGACGAAGTTACAAGTATGCCCATGACCGTTTACGTAGTATGTCCGAAGGTTATTTGCCTCCGGATGTTGACGATGAATCTGGTGCAGAGGCGTCTACCTTTCAATGTTAATTGTATTGACAGATCGTAACTCAATCAATTGTATACAGTTGTAATTTTTTTCTTTATCGTTTATTTTTGTGTGTAGTACTGAAGTATTCCAACATGTTTCGGCGGTAAATGAAGAGTGCTGAATGGCGCTATATGTTTGCATGAATTGGCTGCTGCTTGTTTTGTCAGACTCGTTCTGTCATGATGTGTAGCAGGTACATTCGTGTTTTTGTAAAAAAGAAGTATCCCGTTTACCGGCTGAAACTGTTGATGGTATTCCGTCGCCTGTACTGGCGATGATGGTATTCCGTCGCCTGTATTGGTGATGATGGTGTTCCATTGCCTGGATTGGTGATGATGGTATTCCGTCGCCTGTATTGGTGATGATGGTGTTCCATTGCCTAGATTGGTGATGATGGTATTCCGTCGCCTGGATTGGTGATGATGGTGTTCCATTGCCTAGATTGGTGATGATGGTGTTCCACTGCCTAGATTGGTGGTGATGGTGTTCCGTCACCTGGACTGGTGATGATGACTGATTGGTATTCCGTCGCTTGGCGTTAGTGATGATGATTCTTTGTGGTGTCCCGCCACCCGGATGTGGTGATGTTTAATTCTGGTGTTCCGTCGCTTGTGATTTGCGATGATGATTATGTTCCGTTCTATGTGCCCCTAAAGGTTGTAAATGGTTGTAAGGTTTCAAGCCTTGCAGCTGTGATTTACCTTGGAGACCTAAACTGATTTGAGATTGTTTGAGTTACGATGCTAATGCTGAGGTTTATTTAGTTTACGAGAGTGAAATTATTTGGTTTTTTGAGGCTGTTAAAATGTGTTGTTACCATGATTGTAGTCTTGAATTAAAGCTTCACATTATTAGCGTTGCTTTTATTCCTTGAGCTGTGGACCTTCCTAATGAAGGTCAGGATTGGCCGAACGAAATGGAATCTACTGGCTACCCTTTTCTTTTTCAGGTTAGTCACCCGAGGACGTGTGACTCGCAGGATGGCCGTGTCGGAGGGTCATTGAAAACGCGACCAATACCAGCTCGAGATAAGTTTACATAGTTACACTTTGTTTGGATCAAACGTCAGGTATTAGTACCTGGGTGAAACCGGTGGTGGCGTGACGATCGCTTGTACTCGTGAGACGATCGTTTGTGGTAGCAAAGATGATGTATTTACGGAAGGCTGTTTGTGCTGCCACACTGAGTTGAGAATTTATTAGATCTGTGGAGAAGCCAGATTAGCTGGACGTCAGTCTCGGAGCGGACACTTTTTGACGGAGCGTCGAGCAGAACACATGCAGTGGTGATCTGTGAGAAAAATGGACGTGTCACGCCATCGCTGTGATCACCGCGTTTGCATCCATTGTTATCCAAGGCATCCTGTACAATTTCGATTACCAAATGATCAAGACTATTGAAGAAGGACCTCTGTGATATAGCTGCATTGTTATTTCGACACCTACAACCGAAATAGTTAAGGAGTGAACCACGAGGCCATCCATAACCTAACCATCACCCACACACCCCTCGACATATATAAATCTCGTGTCACAATGTTTGTCCCCAATGGACTCCTAAACCACTTAACCGATTATAATAAAATTCGCACACCATGTGCAGTTCGATCCAACTTGAGAGACAGGATAGGGTAGGGTAGGGTAGTGTAATGTAGGGTAGTGTAGAGTAGTGTAGGGTAGGGTAGTGTAGTGTAGTGTATGTAGGGTAGGGTAGTGTAGGCTAGTGTAGTGTAGTGTAGGGTAGTGTAGGGTAGGGCAGGGCAGTGTAATGTAATGTAAGGCGGTACGAAGTTCGCCGGTACAGCTAGTATATATATATATATATATATATATATATATATATATATATACCCAGACACAAAGCAAACAATTCTGCTCATCACACAAATGTTTGCCATGGGTGGGGATCGAACCTACAACTCTCGGATCAACAGTCAAGAGCACTAACCACTCAGCCACCGATTCTTACAAACTTTCGCGTTTATAGTATTAGCAGGATTAATTAATGCTCATTTGTGTTACTAAAAGCATGGTATTACTGAGATATCGGGGCACTGAAGGGAAAGTGATTTTAAGCAGGAGGCCGGGGGAGTATTTGCATGAATACTTATCTTAAAACTAAATGCTTCTACGACGCCTGCCTACTAATGCGACGACGGTGCGTGGCAGCAGTAAGAAATTATTCAGTGGTCTTATCACTCGTGAATATTGAAATGAAGGGGAGTTGAGGTGATGTTAAAAGTATAAATTAAAATTAAAATTAAAATGTTTGTTCAAATTCTGAAATTTTCGAAATTTCGTCACCGATTTATTTATTTATATATTATTGTTACATAAAAATTATGTACACATTTACCATCACCAAGAACAAATAATCAAGATTATCGCCAAAGACAGCCGTTGCTAAGCATGTGGTGAAACACAGTAGTGTCCAAAAAAAGACCAAAGCCTGTGTTAGGGCACACCCTGGACACTTCATACAACGGGACAGAAATGACATTTCAAAAAGGAATGACGGAACAAACAAAATGGCGGCGAAATCCTATACGTTCGACAACCAAACTGTAACCAATCTGTATCAATCTGGGTGACGAGGGGGTGAGGTGGCAATCTAGAGAGCGGCAGCGGCGTTCATACTGTATGTTAGTACTAATATATAGGGTCTTAACAAAGGTATGCACTTTTTTTTAACTGGACCTTGTACTTATGAAACTGAACAACTTCCCCCAAGAAACCCATGGTTAATTAAATTATCAAGTTGCTCAGAATACAAAAGCTCAATGACCGCACACGAAGATATCGCCATATATTGCCTACGCGGTGGTACCTATTCTGGCGTAATTTGCGCAATTTAATAATTTTAATTAAAAAACAAATGCAAAATGACAATGGGTTTCTTGGGGGAAGTTGTTCAGTTTCATGAGTACAAGCTCCAGTTAAAAAAAAGTGCGTACCTTTTTTAAGATCCTGTATATATATACTTTGGTTAGTGACACTACAGAACATTTACACTAGTAAAATTTTTCAATTAGCTAAGGAGAACGGTCAGTGCAGCAATCCAATGGTTTGCAAAATTGTAGAGTTGTTGTGGGAAAGCACCCAAGGAAAGGATTCTGGCAAAAGCAACACGAACGAAAACGCGAGACTGAAATCTAGTCACTCACCAAAACTATTGACTTTTTACTTGTAGTATACGGTGGCGTAAAAGAGCGTCGGTGGCGTAAAAGAGCGTCGGTGGCGTAAAAGAGCGTCGGTGGCGTAAAAGAGCGTCGGTGGCGTAATGGCTAGGGCCGCCGCATCCTGTCCGGGAGGTTGTGTTTCGAACCTGCCACGTATCAATGTGATTTCGAATTTAGATTTCATATGAACGTATATCCGACGCTCTTAAGGTGAAGGAAAACATCGTGAGGAAACCTGCACAGTGCACACGCCTGCGAAGAAACTCGATGGTTGTGTGTGAAGTCGACCAGCCCGCACTGGGTCCGCGTGGTCGACTACGGCCCGATCGCCCTAACTCAGGGTAGGCTCGAGCCCCTCGGTGGGGACGTATATGAGCTGACATGATGATGATGATGTAAAATTTAGCTTTAGTTTTACTACATTAAAAGAAAGAGATTTTGTGCGAGTTCTGGAACGATAACTGTCGAGCACAGACCAACATTCACTGTGTCGCGAAGTTCATTGAAGCAGCAACTGATTTTCTCCCCCTCGTCTGAACTCCTCAATTTGCATGAATGGCGAGAAGCTAGCGCAAGGAATTACTTAGAGAATAGTTCTTTGGTGTCACTGCTTCTGGTAAAGCATTCCTATATGTGATCTCTGTGAATGTTTTAACGAATTGGATGCTGGTTGGTACGATATGAATCGATCGATTAATTTAGGCGTGTTTTAGATTTAGATTAGATTTAGATTAATTTAGATGTAGTTTTTTAGGGTTTCGTACACCCAACTAAGCCTCCGCTGTCTGTCCGTTTGTCAACGGGCTGTATTTCAATAACCGTTATAGGCATACAGTTGAAATTTTCAACGAATATGTATTTTTGTGGCCGCTATTACAAAAAATACTAAAAATTAGAAAAAGTGAAAAAAAGGGAGGGGGTTCCATACAAAAAACCAGTTTTTATCATCATCATATCTTAATCATGTCATCATCATATCAGCTCATATACGTCCCCACCGAGGGCTCGAGCCTACCCTGAATTAGGGCGATCGGGCCTTAGTCGACCACGAGGGCCCAGTGCGTGTTGGTCGACTTCACACACAACCTGCGAGTTTCTTCGCAGGCGTGTGCAGGTTTCCTCACGATGTTTTCCTTCACCGTAAGAGCGTCGGATAAACGTACATATGAAACCTAAATTCTGAATCACATTGGTACGTGGCAGGATTCGAACCACGACCTCTCGGAAATGAGGCGGGTTTTTTTTATCTCTAGAAGTATTTTTGATTTAGCTCTATCGTAAAAACGGTAATACACACAAGTATGAAACTTATTGTGATTAAAGTACTAATACTGAATTAAAACAACGAATAATAAAAATCGGTCAAGTGTGAGTCGTAGGTACCGCGAGTCCGAAAACTGAATGACAAAAAGGATATCTTTGTCGCTCGCGTTGATGTCTTTTGTTTTTAATGTAAATAGGTATCATTGTCATTATACTATGTAGTTGTGTGGAGAGGTGTGGTGGTAAGGAATTCTTGGAGTGCTAGTCCGACTCGCACTTGGCCGGTTTTTTACTCATACCTACCATTTCAACAAAATAAACGTTTGAATGAAACAAAGCTATGACACCGTAAGATTGTAAATTCCGTTAGATTGTAATCTAACGGGATTTATTTCGCGAGATTGTGAACTGTCGAAAGATTGTGAACTGTAACATATTGTTTACAATTTCACTGGTTACATTGTAAGCTCACTAGTGACATTACAATAACACTAAGCGAAGTGAAAAACACTAAATAAATTTAATGAGCTCGCGAAGCGTGCGATGTTAGGTTTGATCAGGTTTGATTGATTTAACTGTCAAAGAGTTGTTACATATTGTTTACAATTTTACTAGTGACATTTTAAACTCACTAGTGACATTACAATAACACTAGCTCTCCCGCCCTAAGTAGCAGAATGCTTCGCAGCACAAGAAATCATTGGTTTTATTCGGAGGTAGATACAATAATAGGCCGTGATATTGTGATCCGATTCACAATTTACCGTTATAATCTAACTAGTGAGATTGTAATATCGCGGTTTTCACAATATCCCGGTGACATATATCGTATATCTACCGACAGAGACCCACTAAAAATGAAATGTGCTGTAATTCCCCGAGTCCTTTCTATATTGTCCCCGGCGAGGCAGGCGGGTTGCTCGAGGCGTCAATATTCTACGTGACCAGCTCCTTGTGTCGTCCACGGAAACATGTGTCGGATGTGAGGACTATCTGTTTGTCCATAGAATGGCGATCGGGACAGTATACGCTGAATTATTTGCGAGCGGCCCGGCTGCTGGTAGTGCATCTGATCTGCATTCACGGGTTGGCGCCGGCCTGATGCATGGCCGTGATTAATGGCATGATAAATGTTATCAACAATCTGACGCTGGCTGATGCTTTTGAAATAACTTTTTGAACGGTTTATGTCACGAGTTTCACTGTAATTGCTAAAGACAAATAGTATGATAGATTTATTTGTATTTCAATCTCTGGTCAATGAGCGCATTGTCAAAACACGGGTAACTTTGTTCGTGTATGAACTCTGCCGATTAATTGTTATTTATTTTGTGGTTCCCAAACCTAACAGTAACTTATCCGTAACCCCTTATAAAAGCTTCGGTGGCTCAACCGGTAACAAATCAGTCCCCTTAACCAGAGGTGCCGGGTCCAAATCCGGACGGCCAATGTACCAATGAGTTTTTCGAAACTTACGTACATATACTCACCGTTTGCTTTAACGGTGAAGGAAAACATCATGTGGAAACCTGCACACACCTGTGAAGAAACTCGAAGGGTGTGTGTGAAGTTGAACAACCTGCACTGGGTCCGCGTGGTCGACTAAGTCCCGATCGCCCTAATTCAGGGTAAGCTCGATCCCCTCGGTGGGGACGTATATGAGCTGATATGATGATGAACCCCTTATAAGATCGCTCTGTCCATCCGTCCGTCCATTCCTTTTACATAATACTTTAAAAACGTTTTACGTATTTCCCTTTGGTTGTTTTATTTGTGCCCGTTTGGTTGTAATAAATTTAAAAAAACGGTAATTTAAAAAACTAAAAAACCCGCCTGCGTTTCTGTGTAATTTGGAAATGAAAAACCCTAAAACAAGAAAGTCGTCATACCCGATTGCACTTAACTTAAGAAAAATTGTAGCAGTCGGGACCCATTCTAGAAAGTCAGCCGTCTAGTTAGTATATTGGAGTAATCTGCAATGTAATATAGGTATGTGCTCTCAATTCACTATGCCTCCATTTCTAGAATGGGTCCCGACTGCTACAATTTTTCTTAAGTTAAGTGCAATCGGGTATGACGACTTTCTTGTTTTAGGGTTTTTCATTTCCAAATTACACAGAAACGCAGGCGGGTTTTTTAGTTTTTTAAATTACCGTTTTTTATTTTATTCATTTTTTTAGTTTTATTATTGAATGAGTTCATTTGAATTTGGCGCCAAAAATCCGCCATTTTGTTTTTATTTATTTTGATATACCCAATGTCATTCTCATAGTAAAAACGTATCTAACGACAACCCTCAAGCTATAATTAATCGAGCCGTTCAGGCTGCAGAGCGTTTCAAACATTTGAATTTTGCGCTAAAAATCCGCCATTTTGTTTTTTTTTTATTTTGATATACCCAGTGTCACTCTCACAGTAAATACGAATCTAACGACACGTCTCAAGCTAAAATCCATCCAGCCGTTCAGGCTGCAGAGCGTGCCAAACAATTATACATACAAACATACATACATACTCTCGAAAAACATAACCCTCCTTCTGGCGCAGTCGGGTAATACATACATAATCTCGAAAAACATAACCCTCCTTCTGGCGCAGTCGGGTAAGAAGTGAACATTTAAAATTTTAATAAAAAAAGTCGTGCCATTTTTTCAATTGTTATTTTCTATCCACAAAAATGAGAGAAAGTAACGAAGAAATTCATTGGATTTTGAAATTTTATTTAAAAAAAAGTAAAAATATAACACAGGCCACGAATAATGGAACTGTTAATGTTCTGTTTATGGACCTAGTGCAGTATCAGCCAGTAGCACAAAATTGAATCAAGCGTTTGCAGTCTGAACATTTTAACGTCGCTCTATTAGAATCTATCTATGTATCTCTATATATAAAAGAAAGTAGTGTTAGTTACACCATTTATAACTCAAAAATGGCTAGACCGATTTCGCTTATTCTTTTTTGTTGAGTTCGTTATTGTCAGGAGAAGGTTTTAGGGTAGGTTAGAGTAGGGTAGGGTAATGGTAGTGTAGGGTAGAGCATGGTAGGGTAGGGTAGTGTAGTGTAGTGTAGTGTAGGGTAGGGTAGTGTGAGTAAGGTGGAACGAAGTTTGCCGGCGCAGCTAGTTTGCATATAAAAGACAAATAAACTTTTTCCCCCACCTTATATAATTTTGATTTTCTTATTGGTTGGTACCTCGCATACATGAAAAGGGGATACAACTTTTCGGGTGTAATTTTTTTTGTGTTATTTTTTTATAGGTTTTTCTTTACAACATTTTTATCAGATGTACCGTTTTCAAGATATGAGATAACTGCAAGGTATCCCTGTCCCTTCCCCTGACGATTACAAACTATTTGACGATTGAAACTTAAAATCACTTATGTAGTGGGCATTGTGATGGATAGATGTTTTTGAATCTAGGATAAGGAGAAAAAGATTTAAATTGGTACGACACGTATATTGGCCAGCGCCATTACAAAATGTGTAGAAGAGAGCGGTAGAGGTAGGTAGTCTTTGTATAGTATTGCCAAAGATGACCTATTATTACTAGATGCTATAACAAAGATGACCCACTCGTAACAGGAATTAATAGGAACGCTCAAAAAAAGTATTTCGGTTATAGCGTCAAAGACAGTTTTCGAGTTAAGTACCTATCTAATGACTAGTGGATGCCCGCAGCTTCGCCCGCGCAGATCCCGATTTATGCGGTTCCTGTGGGAATTTCCCAAAATCCTTTCTTAGCGGATGCCTACGTCATAACATCTACCTGCATGCCAAATTTCAGCCGATCCGTCCAATGGTTTGGGCTGTGCGTTGATAGATCACTATGTCAGTCAGTCAGTCAGTCACCTTTGAGTTATATATATTTAGATTGCGGGACCCTACACTATGCGTGGTTGTACAGTGGCCAGCACATCAAGCTGAACATTCGTAGTGCGATTCTGATCCGTACGCATATGACATAAGAACAGTAAAAAGTCAAAAGTGTCTAGATTGATGAGCTCTGGCGCCTCTGTAGAAAGTTAAAAATATTTCGCTCCTGGAAATCGAATGTATGCGTGGTTCTATACGCATACATTCAATTTCCCAATACGTTTTAAATATCATCATCATCATATCAGCCGAAGGACGTCCATAACTAGAAATAGGCCTCCTCCAAGGATTTCCACGACTACCGGTTCTGCACTGCCCGCATCCAGCGGCTTCCCGCGACCTTCACCAGGTTATCGGTCCACCGATTGTGAGGCCTGCCTACACTACGTTTTCCGGTGCGCGGTCGCCACTCGAGAACTTTAGTGCTCCAATGGCCATCTGTACTACGAGATATGTGCCCCGCAAACTGCCACTTAAGTTAAGCAATTCTCACAGCTATGTTGGTTACTTTAAATATTTAATTATTTTAAAAATTATTACTTTTTACACAATTGATATTTTTTTTTAATTTACAATAGGTAAGCCCTTGGCATCATCTCACCTGATGGTAAGTGACGATGATGCCGAGGATGGAAGCGGGCTTAACAAGATTCCCCAACGCATTGGAGAACTGGCTATCTTATCTTCAAGCAGGAACACATCAATGTTATTAACACTGATGTTTCGCGGCAATACTTACATAAGATGGTGGTAGCTAGCCAGGCGAGCTTAGAAAATGCCCTACCACCAACCAAACCGAGTCTTACAAGTTTACCCCACCGGGAATCGAACCCGCGACCTCCTGGTTTGAAACGAATGGGCTAACCATTACGCCACGGAGGCGGTTAAAAAAGGAAGTGACGATGATGCCGATGATCGAAGCGAGCTTACCAAGATTCTCCAACGCAATGGGGAACTTATCTTCAAGCCGGAACACAGCAATGGCGGCTAGACTAGATAAGATGGTAGTAGCGAGCCAGACGGGCTTACCAAAATGCCCTACCACCAACCAAACCGAATCTTAAAAAGTAAGACTCCGCCGGGAATCGCATCCGCGACCTCATGGTGTGAAGCAAGTGGACCAACCATTACGTCATGAAGAAGGTTATTTTTTTATATACTTAATCAATTTTACTGGAGCTATTCTAATAATTCAACATACTATGCATACCCGCAGACATTGATTTTTCCTGCTGTCAATTTTTTAGGGTTCCGTACAAACGGAACCCTATTACTGAGACTTCGCTGTCTGTCTATCCATCCGTCCGTCGGTCACCAGGCTGTATTTCATGAACCGTTATAGCTAGACAGTTGAAATTTTCACAGATGTTGTATTTCTGTTGCCGCTATAACAACAAATACTAAAAAACAGAATAAATTAATAAATTTTAAGGGGGTTCACATACAACAAACGTGATGTTTTTGCTCGATATTGATAGCGGTAACAGGTAGAAGCTTGAAATATTCACAGAATATTTAGTTATATCATTATTTAAGCTCATATATGATATGTCGCCACCAAGGGGCTTGAGACTACCCTGGATTTGGGCGATCGGGCCTTAGTCGACCACACGGGACTTGAAAAAAATAAAATAAGGGGGGGCTCCCATACAACAAACGTGATTATTATAGATAAAGGTACGGAACCCTTCGTGCGTGAGTCCGACTCGCACTTGGCCGGTTTTAGTTTTTTTTTTACTCTGTAGATATATTATCTGAGGTATTGTATATCATATTAAATGTAGGTATTGTAAGCAGATAATGTATAGTATAGATTTCATATGTACGTATATCCGACGCTCTTACGGTGAAGGAAAACATCGTGAGGAAACCTGCACACGCCTCCGAAGAAACTCGCAGGTTATATGTGAAGTCGACCAACCCGCACTGGGCCCGCGTGGTCAACTAAGGCCCGATCGCCCTAATTCAGGGTAGGCTCGAGCCCCTCAGTGGGGACGTATTCGAGCTGATATGATGAATTTATGGTAAGCCAAAATGAGTGAATAGTTTTTTGAGCAAAGGCCAAAATACTGCCAATGTAAGCCCTGTCTACAATGGTACTGACATAATATAATGCTCGATTTTTACAGTTTTGTAGCTGAATGGAATTCATTTTGCATTCATTCATACCTACTATGTACCTATTATATACCTGACTCGGTGGCTCAGTTGTTATCCTTAGTTGTTATGATACTGTTGATCCGAGAGTTTTGGGTTCGATCCCCACCCAGGGCAAACATTTGTGTGATGAGCAGATTTGTTTGCTCTGTGTCTGGGTGTTGAGTATCTATATATGTTTGTATTTAAACGTATATAAGTATTTATATCAGTCTCTGGTTCCCATAACACAGGCCTTGACCCGCGTGGACACGTTCTATGACATCTCGAGGGTGCGCAGTGCGCGAGCCGCTTGTTAAATCAGGTCCTAATCTGTCTACCTACCAAATTTCAGCTAGATCCTTTTAGTAGTTTTTGCGTGAAGAAGTAACAAACATACACACTCACACTCACACACTTTCGCCTTTATAATATGAGTGTGATTATTATTTGGTAATTTGTATTCATATGCAGGCATTTGTTACTCATATTCAATACAGCTCATATACTTCCCCACCGAGGGGCTCGAGCCTACCCTGAATTAGGACGATCGGGCCTTAGTCGACCGCGCGGGCCCACTGAGGGTTGGTCCACTCTACACACAACCTTTGAGTTTCTTCGCAGGCTTGTGCAGGTTTCTTAACTATGTTTTCCTTCACCGTAAGAGCGTCGTCAGATAAACGTGCATATGAAATCGAAATTCGAAAACACATTGGTACGTGGCAGGATTCAAACCACGACCTCCCGGACAGGAGGTAGCGGCCCTTTCCATTATGCCACCGACGCTCTGCTACTGTACGCTCTGTTATTCATAGCGATTTATTATTATCCAGAAGGTAGTAGAAATTGTGTAGATAGATAACGATTTCCGTGTTTCGGAGGGGTCGCAGTGATTGAATAGCATCCAAATCGCACATAATGACCTCGAAGTAAATGGATAGATTTATTCAGGACTGGTGATCGGAATTCCAATACATTTGATTTTCTTACTTCCTAGGACTAAATTTAAATCGTCGTTTCTTAAAATTTAAAAGCTTGTTTTATTTTAGTTAATGAAGTAAAATTTACTGCCCCAACGGCCATCTGTTCTACGAGCTATATGCCCCGCCCACTGCCACTTAAGTTTGGCGATTTTGAGAGCTATGTCGGTTAGTTTGGTTGTCCTACGGATCTCCTCGTTTCTGATTCGATCACGCAGAGAAACTTCGAGCATAGCACGCTCCTTTGCCCTTTGGGTGATCTTGAGCCTTCTTATGAGGCCCATAGTAAGCAAACATGTCTCAGTTGGGGAAGTAAAGTTTTCGGGTAGCAACCACGTACCGGAAAACGTAGTGTAGGCAGGCCTCCCACTCGGTGGACCGATGACCTGGTGAAGGTTGCGGGAAGCCGTTGGATGCGGGCAGCGCAGAACTGGTCGTCGTCGAAATCCTTGGGGGAGGTCTGTGTCCAGCAGTGGACGTCCTTCGGCTGATATGATGATGATGATGAATCAAGCAAAAGTTATGGTCTCGACAGAGACGCTTACTATCGACCTAAGGAAAGTTCAAGGTCACCCAAAGAGCAATGGAACGTGCAATGCTCGGAGTTTCGCAGCGTGATCAAACCTCAGACGAGGAGATCCGCAGGAGAACCAAAGAAACCGATAAAGCTTTCAGAATTGTTAAACTTAAGTAGCAGTGGGTTGGGCACACACCTCGTAGAAAAGTTGCCGCTGGGGTAGTAAAGTTCTCGAGTGGCGACCGATCACCAAAAGACGTAGAGTAGAAAGGCCTACCACTCGGTGTACCGATGATTTGGTCATCAGGTCCTTCAAAGCCGCTGGATAAGGGCAGCGCAGGTGGTAGGGAAAATCCTTGAGGAGGCCTTAGTTCAGCAGTATATGTCTTTTGGCTGATATGATGATGAACAATAGTAAGCCCGAAATAATGTCGAACTCTGCATGTTTTTTTTTATCCACAATTGGTTAGCCCTTAGTAACATCTCACCTGATGGTAGGTGACGATGATGCCGAAGATGAAAGCGGGCTTACCAAGATTCCCCAACCCAATTAATAATTTGCTATCTTATCTTCAAGCCAGAACACATCAATGCTGATAATTTTGATGCTTGGCGGCAAGACTTAGATAATGGTGGTAGCTAGCCAGGCTTAGAAAATGCCCTTTCACCAACGAAACCGAGTCATAATACTTAAAAACGCTAAACACGTTAAAAAACCGACTTCCATCGGAAGAACTTAGTACATTTTTGCATCATTATTTTTGGAACAAATATTTTTAGAACAAAATGTAGTTTTTGACAGATGATAAAAAGTAACTCAGATGTCTAGCATTCGTCATCCTTATTAAGATGTTATCACCGTTACAGAGAGTGTAGACATGTAGGATTCCCCAAGTAACTCCACTAATTTGTAAGTTCTGGTTCGTTCATTTGGTTCAGTGATTTTGCTCGGCCGCTCTCCCAAGTCGGATTCCTTGCTGTAAGTTAGTTTGTTTTGTTTTTAACAGATGATAAAAAGTAACTCAGATGACTTGCATTCATCATCACTATTATTAAGGTGATATCGCCGTTACAGAGAGTGTAGACATGTAGGATTCTGCAAGTAACTCCACTAATTTGGAAGTGTTGGTTCGTTCATTTGGTTCAATGGTTTTGCTCGGCCACTCTCCCAAGTCGGATTCCTTGCTCTAAGTTAGTTTGTTTTGTTTTTTACAGATGATAAAAAGTAACTCAGATGACTAGCATTCGTCATCCCTATTATTAAGATGTTATCGCCGTTACAGAGAGTGTAGACATGTAGGATTCCGCAAGTAACTCCACTAATTTGGAAGTGTTGGTTCAGTGATTTTGCTCGACCACTCTCCCAAGTCGAATTCCTTTCGCTAAGCAAAGTATATATATTAGTAGTAACATACAGTATGGACACTCCCTGTCGCTCTCTAGATTGCGACCTCACTCCCTCGTCACCATAATTGATACAGATTGGTTACAGTTTGGTTATCGAACGTATAGGATTTCGCCGTCATTTTGTTAGTTGTTATTTCTTATTTGAAATGTCATTTCTGGCCCTTTGTATGAAGTATCCAGCGTGTGCTCTAAGTTAGTTTGTTTTGTTCATGCTGCTATTTCGTCACAACGATAATGTTGTTCATTATTTGTTGGCAAGGTTCAATATAATTATGTGCTTACGTCCAACGCTCTTTGATTGACCGTGGAGGTGGTTGAGTACGCATGTCGCAGCATAATCGCCAAATCCTTCGTTTCGCGAAAATCCTAGGAATATTGTACACTATGGAGTAGAAAACTCCGACTAAAACCACGTCCGACTTGGTTTTATTCGGAGTTTTTTACTAACTCCAGAGAATTTAAATTAAAATAGTGTATTTTTTGCCGCAATAAAGGCGATTTTTTTTTCAGGTGAAAAAACCCGACTTCATGGCTTTAACACCGTGCTCTCAAAATTTCTAAACAATATGCATAATATGTTTACCACCATTTAATTTCTAATAATCTATAATGATATTTTGAGAATGAATTTTGTTTTAATAACTATTGTTCTTAATATTAATTTTCATCTTAAACTTTTTTATACCATCGGCAATTTCATAGATAGAGACCTAATATTATGAAAAAAAAAATACAATTTACGTGCCGCTAAAACTCAGAAACGAGTCCCGGTAAGATCAAGGAAATTACATGGTGTGGTAGCCCTCTAGCCCCCATCCATGAAGAAGGTTCCCGTTTTTACCTGAAGTCCATGCTTTTGAAGATATAAGGGCTACAAGTTTTACCCTCTAGAAATTTCTGGAACAGTCCAGATCATTTGAGAGTATTCGAGAGCATTCCACAATAACATCCTAGATCATTGTGGAGCACTCCAGTGTACTCTGGAATGTTGTGGAATGTTCAAGAACATTGTGGACCATTCGATTTTTTTTTGTATGGGTGGAGCTACGCATGAAGTAGTATATAATACAAGATCCGTTGTGGGTTTAAACGTGTCATATTAACTCCCTGATCGAAGCCGGGTATCCCAGCTAGTATTATACATAAGTTACGTCAAAGAAGATCGGAAGTTAAATAAAAAGTTAACTAACTGACTTACGTAATGAATAATTTGAGGGTTTCTCTCGATTTTCCTGGGATCCCATCATCAGATCCTGACTTGAAAAAAGACTTTTGAAAATCGGTCCACAATTGATGGAAAAATCGGTGAACATACATCAAAAAAAAAATATACAGTCGAACTTAGTACCTACTCCTTTTTGAAGTCGGTAAAAAATGGTAAATATGCACTGGCATCTCCGCTGAATGAATTAAACGCCATTGTTCCCTGCGCGTAAAAAATGGCCTATAAATAGGGAAAATCGAGTCTGAATGTTTCATTCCAAATTTCAGCTTAGTCAGACCTCTGGAAGTCGCTCTCAAATGGATCACAAGATTTGAAACAAACAAACATACATACATATATAAATACATACATATATAAATACATACAAACATTACAAGATAAATAAAAGCTTTTAAAATAATCTAATATTTTTAATTTTACATCACCTTTGGAGTCGGTGGTTTTGCTGACGCTGCTGGAATGATTCGAGGATTCAAATCGCATGCAGCAGTTCGAAACACTATAGAATCCACACTGCGGAGCTGTTTGCTTAGAATTTAGTTTGTTCGTCTATTAGGACGTTGTTTATAAGCTACGAGTAAGTGCAACACCAGGCAACCGCTGTCGTCTAACCCTTGGATAGCACGTTTAAGGCCTTAAGATGGGTCAAATGACAATATTCAATTAAACTTATTGAAAGACTGTGTAAAGCGTTGTTTATAAGCTAATTGCAACACCAGGCGACCGCTGTCGTCTAACCCTTGGATAGCACGTTTAAGGCCTTAAGATGGGTCAAATGACAATATTCAATTAAAATTATTGAAAGACTGTGTAAAGCGTTGTTTATAAGCTAATTGCAACACCAGGCGACCGCTGTCGTGTAACCCTTGGATAGCACGTTTAAGGCCTTAAGATGGGTCAAATGACAATATTCAATTAAAATTATTGAAAGACTGTGTAAAGCGTTGTTTATAAGCTAATTGCAACACCAGGCAACCGCTGTCGTCTATAAATTGGATAGCACGGTTAAGGCCATAAGTTGGGTCAAATGACAATATTCAATTCAAATTATTGAAAGACTGTCTATAGCTATCACTATGGAAAGAAACACTTAAAGTAATAAAAAACCGGCCAAGTGCGAGTTGTACTCGCGGTATAAGGGTTCAGTACTGCCACACCTCTCCACGCAACTGTGACAATGATACACATACACATGACAAACAAAAGACACAAACGCGAGCCACAGAAAAATACTACTAGCTCTATTTAGTGGTGTTTTAGTGAACTATTTTTCGTAAGTGAACATAATATTATTATATTGAGTTTACCACTTTTTTTCAATTGATAGAATTCTTATAGGTTTTCCTGTAATATACAAGCAATGAACTTTATTTTGTATTTAGGGGGGGGGGAGAATGGTTAACTTTCGTCTTCTTTCATGAATAAAATAAAAACTATTTATTTTACAATAAGAACAAGTAAAAAAAAATTTATGAAAATTGGAATTTTAGGTGACCGAGGGCGTCTTACTAGAGACACAAAATCGCAAGTGTGTGTAATTCAAACAGATTTTAAGTTACAGGTAGGTCGTAAGTGGAAGTAATATAAACTACAGCCGGTGTCGCCTTTATTTCTTTTTGAACTTGACGGACACACTGCCGTGTGTCTCGATATGTGTCGGCCAATTGGTTAAATTAGCCATTAAGTTAACTGCCTAGCTGGTTTATTAAATGGCGGCATTCAACAAACTGGCTGAATGATAAAAAAATATTGACTTGCCTGGCTGATGCTTAGGCCATTCATTACACGAGCGAAAGGAACATAGAAGTAGGACCTCCGAAGGGGCTCTGTCGACTGAGAAATGGAACAATTGTAACTAGAGCGTGAGCGAGCGAAGCGAGCTCGCAATTCCGGAGAACTCCAGACTCATTTAGTTATGTTCGGAGACTGTTAGGAGGGAGGCGAGCCTCCTTCTCATAGTCGTAGTGTTAGTTTGAACATGAAAATATAGAAATAAAAAGGGGCTCCGTCCACTGAGAAATATCCCCTTTTTCCTCCCACCTCTCCCCATAAGCACTCCTCCCCCGAGTTGTAAATTTAAACTACTTGGCCAACAGAAGTTGAACGTTATCGATCCAATCCATTTGACTTGGCGTTCAATTGAATAGCTGAATAATCATTGGGACAGTTAGTTAAACGGCGCCATTTAGTTAAAAGGCTAGAAAGTTAATTGAATGGCTAATTAAGATAGATGGCTACGACATAATACAAGATCGAGTAATTTTATTTATCAAAAATTTAATATTACCATTCTGTGAAAAGTAGGTACGAAGCTTAACAAAAACGTCGTAAAATCGACTGCTAGCAATAAGCGAGGAACAATGTTGAACGAAACCAAGAAATTCTGGTTTCGGTTTGCAGAGCGCGCTCCGAGTAAGGAAATTCTTCGACAACATTGTTTCTAAATTAAAACAATCTCATAATTGCACATTCCCTAACTTCTTTGATGCAGCGTTATATTTGGAGGAGGTACAGGGTGCGGGTGTTGGAGCTGTAAGATCGCTCTGGGTAAGTTTGGAGGCAAAGTTAAGCCGATTAAGTGTCATTTCCGCCACGGAACTGGCACTGTTCATTAAATATTTCGAGCGACTTAATTGCGAAGGTAGGACGTTTTCTAAGTTTTGAAATGCGAACAGATTGTTACTATTTTACTATACAAAAATTTAATTAATTAGTTCGTTTTATATAGTTGTTGAGTAGGTATTGAATAACACGGTCTTGTTCCAAAGGATGTGTTAATTAAATAAGAGGACAACTTGGAACACTTTTAACAATATGGCAGTTTAAGACAGCGGAACTTATCCAATTTTCCGTGTCGGTAGCGGTGGTGATGGACAGAAGTCGGATTCCACCCGCAAAGGCCACAAAGTCCATTAGGGGCCATTCATCTGGAGGTAAACACGTGTTGAAGTTGTTCTCACGGGTAAACGAATTATACCTGCGTGAGATACTCACCCACACAATAGGGGGAAAAGAGCTTTTTGTACGGAACAATCGAGAGGGCTGAAATAGGTTTTGTTGAAATTTTTGATGATACCTACCGCCTTTGAATCAAAGTTTGTTAGTACAACATATCACAACTAGCGGGTACCTATCGCTTGTTATTTTTGACGCAAGTTATCTATTGTTGCCAGATTAAAAATAATATAGGTGTATATTATTCATACAACAATCATAAAAAAAAGTGGAGTAACGCTTGTTCTATTGTATGCGAGCTTTCCCGCGTGGACATCGTTTTTGTGACTGTCTTTGAGGGTGAGTGGTGCGCGAGCCGTGAGTGACTGGGGAGCGTGGACATTAGTTTTATCCAGATCCCTATCCCAGATTGGGCAATTGGAATAGCAGTCTATGTCATTTCTCACTCCCTAAACTACGTCTGTGCAAAAAATCACAACAATCCATTGTACCGTGTCATTTCCCACTCCCTAAACTACGTCTGTGCAAAAAATCACAACAATCCATTGTACCGTCCCTCAGGAACTGCATCGGACTATGCTATTTTCGCGGGATAAAAAGTAGCCTATGTCCTTCCCCGTGACACAGGCTACCTGCATGCCAAATTTCATTGAGTTCGGTCAAGGTGTTGAAGAGTGAAAAGGTAACTAGCAAACAAACACATTTTCACATTAGTAAGGATACATCCTTCACCTCGAATAATATTTCGACACGTGATAAGTCCTATCCTTCACTGTAATTGAGAAAGGTGCATTAGAGAAATGTCACAGCATTGTAAGAAATACTCTGCTCCGGTGTGATTGGAGCAGAGTTTTCATACCCCTTTTTTAAAATCGCTGACACTCTACATCTACCTTTTATTTCTGATCTGAGATTGTTACCGAGAATTGTTTAAAGATTTTTTAAATTATGTTACATCGAACAGGATAAATTATTCTCAAGATCCAAACATCCAAACTTTCGCATTTTTTGTATTAGTGAAATTAAGTCTGTTGTTGTTAGTGACACACAAAATTTTCAGAGTACCGCCAGTTACAAGGCACAGGTACTAAGATTTGTCGAAGATATAATATAATTCTTAGTTAGAATAAATTTCACACATTTATACCTGAGGACCATTAGGCGTTGTTGAGGATAGTAGTAGCAGTATTGCCTTAGGACTTGATGGCCTTGGGCAGTTAAAAGTACCTATATTAAAACTAGATGGCGCTAATAATTAATATAATACAGGTTGTAATAAAATTGCTGTAGGACCCGTTAACTGGGGGTTCTACTCATCATTATAAACAACTTTCCCCAATGAACAGTCAGTCGGGGTAACTTTGTTTGCTTTGGGTAACTTTAATATAGAGGCCCGAAAGTAGTTTTGTTTTTTATTCATAAGCATATTTTTTTGGTTACCTAGCAAGCTTCGCAAATAGACTATAAAGGAAATAAGTAAATAGTTAAACAAAAAATGATCTACATATCCTTAGAAGTGAGCGCGGAAAGAACTGCTATTACTAAAGGAAATAACTTTTTGGATATCCCGTGACTTTTTTCGCTTACAAGGTATGTACGATACCTATTTGTAGTTATAGATTTTGATATGAAATACATTGCCGTTTTTTAATTTTGTTGGTTAATTCGAATATCGCTATACTGTGCCACAGTATCTTGTCTTTCAATAGCTTAAAGCTTCTTTCGCGTCCTTTTCAGCGCTATATAGCACGTTTGTAAGTTGTTTAAAATTTTTGAATAATTCAAGTTTTAAAGGTCACTTGCGCAGTCTACGAGTATATGAAGTCATTGACTCCGCTTTTTTCCTGATGGGATGGGTCACGGGTCGGAACATACTTTTTGTATTGGCGCCGAATAGATTATATGTCATTTTTCTATGTGTTTTAGTTTAGCCGTACGAATGTACGAAGCTCTTGAAAGTGCATTTTTTTCCAGTCGCAATTTTTCTAAAATGACCCCGAGTTGAACGTAAGACATTCGTCGAATTGACGTCAAAAGAAATATTTTTTTGTAAAAAATATAACTTATTACCTAACTTAACTTTGTAAGGTGGGGTCATTATTTTTGTTGACTATTTATTTCAGCTAAATTGTTAAATTAGTGTAGTTTTGTTTCTTGGAATGCATTACCAGGTAAGAGGTTTCTGGTACTTGAGCGTGAAAACCTACATTATTCATTCATGGGGCATGCGGCTGATGTAGAAACTATTTTCATCCTGCCGAAAAGAGCTATCCGCGCAATCTATCAGATGCGATCACGTGAGTCGTTACAGAATAAGTTCAAAGAAATCAATATTTTAACTGTTGCTAGTCAATTTATATATGAAAACATCATGTACGTTCGTAAGAATTTGGATTTATTTCCTAAAAACAGTGACAGGCATAATTTTAATTTAAGAAATGCAAATACAATAGATATAACCTTTTAGAGACTGAGTAAGGTTAAAAGTCATTTGTGGGGGCAGTGAATAAGATTCTACAATAAAGTTCCAGAAAATTTAACTAGTTTGTCATAGAATAAATTCAAGACTCATGTCAAAAAATGCTTGTGCAGTAGATGATATTATAACAATAATAGATTATGTAAATGATAAAGATATAGATGTTGATTCTATAACAAATACCATTATCTGAGACTGTAATCTGAATCATGAAATTATTTGTAATATACAACAATTTATTTTTTACTATTTAAATGTGTGTGTATTTAAAATAAATTATTTGGATTTTGATTTGATTTGATTCTAGATGGTACTGATATAAGCAGTAGTAGATACTCACAGGAAAGCAGAAGTTACTCTCATTTGCTGACTGTACGTGCTGCCGCTACGCTACGCCGCTCGATACATATTTGTCGATACCAAACCAATTTGTAACGACTATTGCATTACAGGAGTTTACCATAGGGATTATTGTATTGTAGGAGTTAGCGCAACGTGAAACCTTATTATTTTGTTGATAGATAAGTACGTAACTAAGAAATGTGGTTGTATGTAGTAGGTATTATTTATGTTATTATGAAAGGGGAAAAGTTATGTCTTAATCTCCAATGACATCGAGCGTCAGTGGCGTAATGGCTAGGGCCGCCGCCTTCTATCCGGGAGGTCGTGGTTCGAACCCGCCACGTACCAATGTGATTTTGAATTTAGATTTCATATGAAAGTTTATTCGATGCTCTTACGGTGAAAAAAAAACATCGTGAGGAAACCTGCACACGCCTGGGAAGAAACTCGCAGGTTGTGTGTGAAGTCGACCAACCCGCACTGGGCCCGCGTGGTCGAGTAAGGTCCGATCGCCCTAATTCAGGGTAGGCTCGAGCCTCTCGGTGGGGATGTATATGGGCTAATATGATGATGATAATGACATCGATTTGTAGAGAATTTTTTTCCAGAACTTTGTTTTCTTTTTTTAATACAAATTTAAGTGCTTTTGGCCACTCCTCCTCTGATGGTAAGTGCCGATGCAGCCGAGCTCAAATAGTGTCTATTCACTCTCGCGTTAAAGATTACAAAATTATACAATTCGGGGATCACAGACCCGGCAAGGAACCCCACTTCTTGGCAGTTCGCATAATAAACGATGAAGCAAAACGTTTCGTGCGTGGGCATATATCAACGACAAAAGGGTGCAAAAGGGTGGGATCGCCCCTCGCGCCTGGTAGTTCGATGATGAAATGAAGAAGGGGGGAGGTATAAGTTTGTCAAGCTCTTAGGCATACTCTCCGAAATTAATCCTATAGAAAACTGATAGGCCGGCGATTTTGTGGCGATCCTTGAGGCTATGATCTTGTTTGACACAAGTTCCTCGTCACCAATGAGTGTCCTGGCACATCAGTCGATAGAATCCAAGGCATATCGCTTCTAACGAGCCGGTCTGTCCCATAACTGAAAGAGTACTCAATATATGACCGGAACTGATCTTGTTAAATACACAGCGCTTTATGTTCTGTTAGAAGTTCAAATTTATTTTTTAAGTAAAACTTCTTTACGCACGCTTGACTTGGCGAGTAAGCTGGTGAATGCGTTACGCGAACGCTGAGTTCTGGCGCTACGAAAAGTGTGATCAGGTGAAGCGAACGGCACGCTTGACTTGGGGAGTAAGCTGGTGAATACGTTACGCGAAAGGTGATTAAGTTTGACTTCAGTCGTGTGGTCTAAAGCACACTCGTTTTTATTTATTTTTTTGTTTTGAGGTCAGCAGTCTACGTCAGTCCAATTGTGAATCGTTTTACAAAACTGAAGCATTTTTGTATTTTCTATTCCTGTGAGAGCCTTTCAGTTGTTTCAACACATTTGTGTGGTTGGAAGACACTGATGTACACACGGTATCTACAAACATGATGAAGCACAGGAACGAAATCAGGGTCTCTTTCTGTCTTTCTCTCATTCGGTTGCGTAACCAGCTCGATGATTGAAGAAACTTTGCAGTATGAAGCAATGCTTTGACTGTTGCTGAGGTCAACTTATTTTTACAAGAAAAATCCTGTTACGCGCTATATGCCAAGTACGCAAGTGTCATCTTCAGGAGCGATAAAATGTTTTTAAAATACTTTAATGTATTAATGCACTTTTGTTGAGTAGAAAATATAATAAAACTGTATAAAAATTAATCAGTCCTAATAAAAAAAACACACTTATTACAATACTTAGAAATACCTAATATAAATGGCCTATCATATCAGCTCATATACGTCCTCATCGAGGGGCTCGAGCCTACCCTGAATTAGAGCGATCGGGCCTTAGTCGACCATGCGGGCCCAGTGCGGGTTGTCCGCAGGCGTGTGCAGGTTTTCTCACGATGTTTTCCTTCACCGTAAGAGCGTCGGATAAACGTACATATGATATCTAAATTCTAAATCACATTGGTGTGCGGCAGGATTCGAACCATGACCTCCCGGACACGAGGCGGCGGCCCTAGCCGTTACGCCACCGACGCTCCTAAATTGCTTGAAACACCTAAAGTACAGCTAGAGTTATGGGCACCTTTGTACCGGAGATGACGAGGGATGGGTTATTTTATGTATTTTTGGTGTTTTATGAATTTATTGTTATTTCAGCGTCTTAAGATTTCCAATGTGTTATAATATGTGAATATAGTACATTACCACAAAATAAGACATAATCACTATCGTGCCCAGCGCGACCCTACACCTGGACATGCGAGGACCTGGTTGTAACAAATAAAAATGCTGCAACTGAAATGTTTAAATTGGTGAAAAAGCTGTTCCAGTAAAATAATCATGGCCATCGACACCATAGAACAAGAAAAACGTGTCAAGAATGTCAGATGAACCAGTGGCAAAACGTGTATTCTTCTCCGAACTCCAGAACGGCAAGCGAAAACATGGTGGCCAGTTCCTTCGCTTCAAAGATGTTCAGAAAAGACACATGACGAAATGCAACATCTTAACCTCAAACTGGGAGAGTCAAGCTAGCCAACGACTGGATAGGAGGAGATTGGTGCAGGAATGGGTGCAGAGTTTTGAAGAGCAGCGCCGGTCCGACCTGGACACGAAGCGTGAGGAAGCTTTTAGCTAGAACTCCTGAAAATCTCAAACGTGCACTGAGTGTGCTCGCACATTTGTTAACAAGATTGGCTACTGTAGCCACATGAGGGCACACGAGAGGGCAAATCAACGAAGTCCTCGCACCTAGAGAGAACCAGTCGATGTAGCCGAAACCGGCTTGGAACAGATGATGATGATGATAATAAGAAGTTTAAAAGGTTAACTTATGTAGGTACTGTAGAGATCGTATATAACTACGTTTATCTCGCGCGTCCTTTAGTACTCACTTGCCAGCGCGAATCGTATTAAAACCTTAAGTTCAAATTCAAATTAGTAAGTCGTTCAAAAGCTTTCCGAAACAGTTGAGATTCATTGTATAGTGGACCGCGAGTCAGGAGAGAGGTCCGTTGTCAAGAGTAAGATTGTTAGAAGACCGCGCGCCAGGGCGAAGATCCCTTTTATATCTTTTTCTCATGGCAAGAGTGTATTTTAACTAGTGTTCTTTGAAAACCTCAATAATAAGTGAGCTGACAGAGTATATATAAATTTTACGGATTCAATAAAAGTTTGCTCTTCAGCCATATTTAATTCGTAAAAAGGTTTATTATTTCAATGGTACCAGCTCACCTAGCTACGAACCTCCAGGCGTCACGTAAACGACGTCATAGTACACAGCACTGCGGTCGCTATCCGGCCCTGAGGCATGGGTAGATAAGTACATATATGCGTGTGGCGATCGGTCTGTGGCTCACTTTTTCAATATCCCGGACCTAATGGCCGACAGATGGCAAGTTCGGCAAAGTGATGCTATCAAAAAGCGATAGGCCGCGGTTTCGCCGGTTATCGGGCACTTTGCGCGCCTGACATGGGTCCACTTATAGTAACCGCGTGTTCTGCAACACTACACATTGCTGTTTTACACGACTGAGGGACAGATTTGTGTGACACTATAGGTTTGATAAACATTTTATTGTACTTATTCATTGTTTTTTTATTTAAGTAAAACTTCTTTACGCACGCTTGAGTAGGGATGACGAATGCTAGTCATCTGAGTTACTTTTTATCATCTGACAAAAACGAGATTAGGTTCTAAAAATGTTTGAAATACCTAGGCGTGATGTCATAGTTTTGCAGCGTCATTTATGTACTCATTTTGTGATTTTGGTGAATTAAAAATCGAAGACTTGATGGAAAACTAAATGAGTAAGGTTTTCCGAAGTTTAAGTAGGAGGGCAATTTAATGATCAAGAGTTCATAATTTATTGCTGATGTTGTCGTCATCCTTATTGGGGAGTAAGCTGGTGGATGCGTGACGAGAGCGTTACGGAAGTGTGTTAGGGCGAGGCGAACGGAAGTTGAGAGGGATATATTAATTATTGAAGATCTAAAGAGAGATACTATTCATTTTTGTTTATCAACAAAATCGGTTGCCAAGGCAACAATATTGGTAGTCAAAACAAACAAAAGATAAAAAAGATTTGATAATTTTCAGAGGATGATAAAACTCTTTTCATAAACTATCTACACCTTAATATGACAAAAAAGATCATCATTTTATGTAAACTAAGTATTTACTTTTATTCATATAGATGAAGCTAAAGAAGTTTTACTTCAGTCGTGTGGTCTAAATCACACTCGTATTTTTTAATTTATTTTTTATTTTATTTTTCACGAAGTTTTGGATAAGGATCAGAATGTGCAAATTACATTCAAGGCTTACACCATAACTAAATAGCTCATCTCTAATTCAAACTTAATTCTTGCTACAGTTGGCAAAAAGCTACTTTCTTCTTTAAAGCGAGTTCTTTACGCGTAATTTCATTACACGTCACAGGATCGCGTCACGAAGCCGGGCGAGACGAAGAAAACTTGGACGTTTAAAATGCTGCGAAACGCGGAATGAATTGTAAACTTACAGCAGTTTCGTAATAGCCATTTTTAAGAGGAAGTGGCATTTTAGGAGCCCCGTGCATTGTTATTCAGTTGGCGGAGACGGGGCGGCGCACGCCCCACAGCTTATCGCCTGCCCCCAGACGCTGTAAATTAAATAAATATACACCTAATGAGCGGAAATATAATGCATGACTAAGCTAAATAATTGCTTTATCCACTTATTCGCACAAAGTTTCTGTATTGTTACTTGTATCTTCAAGACGAGAGTGAATGGGCACTATTGGGCGTGTTACATCCGTACTTACCATAAGGTAAGGTGCAGCCACAACCTGGCCACAGCGGGCCAAAAATGACATTTCAAAAAACGAAGGATGGAACAAACAAAATGGCGGCGAAATCCTCTACGTTCGACAATCAAACTGTAACCAATCTGTATCAATCTGGGTGACGAGGGGGTGAGGTCGCAATCTAGAGAGCGGCAGGGAGTGTCCATACTGTATGTTAGTACTAATATATACTTTGGTGCAGACAAATGCACTCAATTTTTTTATAAAAAAAGTATATTTGCAGGAATCAAAATTAACATAAAATGGCGCGTATCCCAAGATCCGGTTCACCGTTCCCCTAATGTAAAATACATTTCGACTGCATCAGTAATTTTTCATCCGAACTGCTTAATTTTTAACTTGAAAGTGAAATATTATGCGGAAACTATGGGAGTGTTTTATTTATTACTTTCCGTTACGAGAGCCCCATGGGACAAAGTTATGATTGGGGCCGACTTTATACGATTTGACTACTACCGTCTTCCAAAGTTTGCTTCCGGATTATCGCTAGAAGATCTGACTGCTTACTGCAACAAACAAAATTGATTTAGACAAGTTTTAAACCAGTTTTTTTGTGCCAATTGTGTAAGGAGTTAAAATCAATTAGCTTTATCTTGAAAATTCATAAATCAAGTGAACATTTGAACTTCCAACTTCTATTTAACTATCATACAATAAACACGTTAAAAAAACCGACTTATATCGCAACAAGTGAGTAAAATTACGCATTTTTATTTTAAGTTTTTTTTTTCATAAAATACTACACCGATTTTAATAAAATTTATATGGGGCCAACTCAGAAGTATAAACTTTGAGTAAAATAAAGAATAATAAAAATCGGTTCACAGTCTGCGAAGATAATGCGTAACACATACAAAAAAAAACAAACAGTCGAATTGTAAGTTCCTTTTTGGAAGTCGGTTGAATTTTCAATTTTGCCGCTAGAGAACAAATAAAAAAAAGAAATGTGTTTTTTTATGGTGTACGATGGTACGAATCTCTTTGTGCGCGATTGTGGTTTTATTTTTTTACACACTAATCTTGTTGTAGAAGTTGCAATGTAAGTACATATGGAATACATATTATGCGATGAATATACATAGCAACTTCTACAACAAGTATAGTGTGTAAATAAAATAAAACCAGCCATGTGCCAGTTAGACTCGCTCACGAAGGGTTCCGTTAAAGTACACATTTTTTTTATTATTTGTTGTTATAGCGGCAAAAGAATTCTGTGAAAACTTCAACTGTCTACTTTTTACGGTTCATGAAATACAGCTCGCTGTCAGACAGACAGAACAAACAAACCTTAATTCAATTTTTTTATTATTATTTGTTTTTATATCGGCAATATAAATATATTCTCTGTGGAAATTTCAACTGTCTACCTATTACAGTTCATTACCGTCTACCCTTTGGGCACGCCCTGGACACTTAATTCATACAATGGGCCAGAAATGACATTTCAAAAAAGGAATGACGGAACGAACAAAATGGCGGCAAAATCGTATACGTTCGACAACCAAACTGTAAAAAATCTGTATCAATCTGTGTGAAAGCGTCGGTGGCTCAACCGGTAACAACTCGGTCTTTCTAACCAGAGTTTGATCAAACTTGAGTTTATCAAAACTTACGTACATATACTTACTGATTGCTTTACCGGTGAAAGAAAACATCGTGAGGAAACCTGCACACGCCTGCGAAGAAACTCGCAGGTTGTGTGTGAAGTCGACCAACCCGTACTGGGCCAGCGTGGTCGACTAAGTCCCCGATCACCCTGATTCAGGGCGGGCTCAAGCCCCTCGGTGGGGACGTATATGAGTTGATATAATGATCAATCTGGATGACGAGGGGGTGAGGTCGCAATCTAGAGAGCGGCAGGGAGTGTCCATACTGTATGTTAGTACTAATATACAGGGTGACTGATATATAGCCCCTTATAAGGATTTGCACTACTTACCAGTAGCGAAATAAAACGGGGAAGTCACTTTGAGAATGAGATTTAAATAACGTGCCTCTAACTAATTTTTTAAAATTTTATTTAATTTAGTTTTTAACTTATATAATAAAACAAAAAACGGTGTACGAGTACTAGGCATCTATCAGTAGCCACTGAATTAGTATATACCTACCGGGTACGTAGGTTGCGAACATTTATTTTGCTACCTACTCCTATAGTATTGGTGATATTTTCGTAATTCTAACAGATATGTTAATTTTTTATACCTCGTCTGAAAGATAGTAAAATGTAGATGTTTTTAAATTAATATGCAAATAAAATTGTTTTAAGATTTTTTGTTTTATACTTGCTTTTTTATGCAATGTTTTCGTTTGTGTCCACATTTATGAAAAAAATTACGATCTATCGACTCTAATTTATCATTTAGACTGTAACGAAGTTAAAACCAATAAAAAAAACTAACGATGTTTTTTTTTTGTTTTATTGATAATAACACTTGGGATTTTTTATAAAAATCTTAAAACTGCAATTTCTCAAAAATGGGTCACTTTTGCATAAGGTGATAAATGGTTTAATTTGTTTCAAATGAACTGATATATATATCCCCTTAAAAGGATTTGCACTACTTACCAGTCATCCTGTATATACTTTGCTTTGGGTAGGGAACCCTAAATAATGCCAGCAGGTACGAATGATAAGGTTCAAAGTTAAAAGCATTTACCTATGCTTGCCTACTCATTTTTTCACAAAATTTGATAGCTATTTTCGCTTGTTTTCAAAGATAAATTAGCGGAACGTCTCGTGCTTTACATTGCCTTTGGCCCCGTTTAAGAAAACATAGTTGAACTTTTTGGCGGGAATAGAAGATAGGACTGCATCAAAAATAAATTCTGAAATATGATCTCCTAAATTGCTCTCCTCTTGAGGTTTCAAAAACCTTACTTGTTTTGTTTTTCCATCACGTCTTCAATTTTTAATTGATCAAATTCACAAAATAAGTTCATCAATGACGCTGAGAATCTATGACGTCACTTGTGGGTATTTCAAACATTTTTAGCACAAAATTTCGTTTTTGACAGATCATAAAAATTAAGTAACTCAAATGACTAGGTGTCCGATTGGTAGCTTCAGTTTGTCATTTTTCTTTTATTATCCGAAAAATTTCATTTCGTGGTTTTCGATGTATAATAATGAAAGTGTATTAATCAGCAAAGTACCATTTATGTGTTTAATGTGTAGGATAATAAAATAAAAGTGTGAATGCTGTGTTTCGAGTTTCCACAAGTAATTCCGCTTTAGTAAAAGTGCTATCATTTTGCTGCAGTATGTAGGTTAAGTTAGTTATATGTATAGTGCCAGTGAAAAAAATTACAATAATGCTGAAAAATACTGAAAACTGCGCAAAAAAAATACTGAAGACGTAAACTAATACTATGGAAAAAAAAAATATACTGAACAAGGCAGTATTGCCAATGAGCCTTAGCTTGCCCTGAAAAGGGCAAAAAAAAACACACAAAAAAAAGAAAACATAGTTTGGCCTCGATTCTTGAGTTGAAGTGAAAAGGAAACATATCAGCTGTGTTTTTTGCGATACTATCCGTAGAAAGGGAATGAGTGCTAGAACATACGAGTGTCGAATGTCGCAGGGTGAGATATAAAAACCGGTAAAGTGCAAGTCAGAACCGCGCACAAAGGGTTTCATCCATACCAACATACTAAATGGCGCTAGTTTCTCCACGTTTAAAATAGCACGTTTTTTTGAACTGACACACTCACTTTTTCTAATTTTTAGTATGTTGTTACAGCGGCAACAGAAATACATCATTTGTGAAAATTTCAATTGTCTAGCTATCACAGTTCATGAAATACAGCCTGGTGACAGACGGACGGACGGATAGCGAAGTCTTAGTAATAGGGTCCCGTTTTTACCCTTCGGGTACGGAACCCTAACATTGCTATCTTAAAAATAGAAATAGAAGATTTGCTAGCCTCGATAATCAGTTAATGCGTTCAAAGTATTTTTTTATTCTAAGCCCTTGGCACTAACTCACCTGATGGTAAGTGACGATGATGCCGAAGATGGAAGCGGGCTTACCAAGGTTCCCCAACGCAATGGACAACTGTCTATCTTATCTTTAAGCCGGAACACATAAATGTTGATAACACTGAGTTTTGCGGAAAGACTTTAGTTAAGATGGTAGTAGCTAGCCAGGCGGGCTTAGGAAATGCCCTACCACCAACCAAACCGAGTCTTACAAGTTGACCCCACCGGGAATCGAACCCGCGACCTCCTGGTGTGAGCGAATGGACTAACCATTAAGTCACGGAGGCGGTTGAATTCCCCAGACAAACATGATACATCAAATGCAATAAACACGTTAAAAATCCGACTTCCATCGCAACAACAACATTGTTAATTTTCTAACAAAGTACTACACTAATTTTGATTAAAAAATTATGTGACCACACGGGAAGCACTAGCTTTCAAATAAAAAAAAACAATCATCAAAATCGGTTCACCCAGTCAAAAGTTCTGAGGTAACACACACTTACAAAAACAACATACAGTTGAATTGAGAACCTCCTGCTTTTTGAAAGTCGGTTGAAAACGCCCTAAGTAACTCTGAAACCTCTAATTTTTCTTGCTCGGTGGTAATTTAAATAAATATACATACATTGATGAATCATGCAGGTTAACTGATCATACGCGGTCATTACTCGGATGTGCCGGTAACTATCACTAGATGGCAGTCGTTAAACTCAACCCTTTTTAAAACAAAGATTTGCATTCTCTACAGGCAAACCAGACCGATTTCATCCTCTAAATTTTCTTAGTCATCATCATCATATCAGCCGAAAAACGTCCACTGCTGGACAAAGGCGGGAGGCCTAAGTAGTCAGCTGTACGAGTTCTAAAAGTAGGATTGGCTCCTGATTTTTTTACCTCTATTTCATCATATCAGCCGAAGGACGACCACTGTTGGACATAGGATTTCCACGACGACCGGTCCTGCGCTGCCCGCATCTATCGGCTTCCCACGATCTTCACCAGGTCGTCGGTCCACCGCGTGGGAGGCCTGCCTACGTTACGTTTTCCGGTGCGCGGTCGCCACTCGAGAATTTTACTACCCCAACGCACATCTGTTCTACGATCTATGTGCCCTGCCCACTGCCACTTTAGTTTAGCGATTCTGTGAGCTATGTTGGTTACTTTGGTTCTCCTGAGGATCTCCTCGTTTCTGATTCGACCACGCAGAGAAAATCCGAGCATAGCACGCTCCATTGCCCTTAGGGTGACCTTGAGCCTTCTTATTAAGGCCAATAGTAAGCGACCATGTCTCAGTTCCGTATGTCATCACTGGCAACACACACTGGTCGAAGACCTTGGTCTTAAGACACTGCGGTATCTGGGACGTAAAGATATTGCGAAGCTTCCCGAACGCTGCCCAGCCGAGTTGGATTCGACGATTGATCTCTTTCTCGAAGTTGGACCTACCTAACTGGATCGATTCGTCTAAATACATACCTAATAATGCCAGTTGGATTTAAAAAAAAATAATTATAGTTTTTAATAAAACGAAAAAACATAAAAAATTGTTATTTTCTTTACTCTTTACACGTAAAGAAACAAATAGAGACAAGTGTTCAAATCAAAGTTTGCCTGAGTTTGTAAACTTTAACATTGGGCTTCGCAACTAGACTTACAACCCTCACAAAATTGGACCTGGCGCCCGTGTGCGAAGTATGGCCAAAGTATATATTTAGTACTAACATAGTGTGGACTTGCCCTGCCGCTCTCTACATTGCGACCTCACTCCCTCGTCACGCAGATTGGTTATAGTTTGGTTCTCGAATGTATGGGAATCCGCCATGATTTTATTTGCTACGTCTTTTGTTTTTAGAAATGTCATTTCACGACCGTTGTGTGTAGTGTCCGGGGTGTGGTATGGCGTAACATTCCCAACTTTGGAAAGAGAATTCCAAAGCAGTGGAGAATGGAGATATTAAAGGTTGTTATCGATACAAAGTAATCAGTTGAGTTTTTTTATCAGCAAATCCATGTAAAAAGAAAGACAAATCTTTAACTTTTAATTTCTATAAACACACAAATAATCTTGGGCTACGAATGCGTTAGGACTATTTTAATAAATGTACTATTTACACGGCCGGACATCGATTGGAGTGGGAATGCAGGGGTTGCCTCACAGAGGATACAGACAGCCTCCTTTGAGCAGCGGGCGAGCTCTTTGAAGGAGCCCGACTCAACACATTTCCACAACCATATAGATTCTAGCACTGAATAGAGAAATACGACGTGTTTGTTTTCTATGAACTAAGGTTCTGCACAGTAGTATTGAGATTTGAGATTACTGGATGTTCTCGGAATAGAAAATTGAATTAGGTACCTACCTATTTAGGTAGAGGTAGAAGTATTTCTCCAAAAACAGAAATGGTAAAAAGAGCCAAAATCTTTACAAAAAATGTGAAAGATAGTCAGCTAACGACTTCGCCAATAATAGAGAAAAAAAATTTAAAGCAACTGAAATCCCCTGTGTATCTATTATTTGGAGAAGTGAAAAACAATCCTGTTGTTATGATTTAAGAAATAATTATAAAATTTAGCTCTCACATTTTTATTTCCGAAGCCGTACGCCTACTATCTTGATTGTTTTTATTCAAACTTAACACATTAACATTTTTGGGAGGACATAATAATTTGCAAAGTTATTATTGACCATCATCATATCAGCCGAAGGACGTCCACTGCTGGACATAGGCCTCCCCCAAGGATCTCCACGACGACCGGTTCTGCGCTGCCCGCATCCAGCGGCTTCCCGCGACCTTCACTAGGTCATCGGTCAACCGAGTGGGAGGCCTGCCTACACTACGTTTTCCGGTGCGTGGTCGCCCCTCGAGAACTTTACTGCCCCAACGGCCATCTGTTCTATGAGCAATGTGCCACGCCCACTGCCACTTAAGTTTAAGTTTAAGTTTATTCTGAGAGCTATGTGGGTTACTTTGGTTCTCCTACGGATCTCCTCGTTTCTGATTCGATCACGTAGAGAAACTCCGAGCATAGCACGCTCCATTGCCGTTTGGGTGACCTTGAGCCTTCTTATGAGGCCCATAGTAAGCGACCATGTCTCAGTTCCGTATGTCATCACTGGCAACACACACTAGTCGAAGACCTTGGTCTTAAGACACTGCGGTATCTGGGACGTAAAGATATTGCGAAGCTTCCCGAACGCTGCCCAGCCGAGTTGGATTCGACGATTGATCTCTTTCTCGAAGTTGGACCTACCTAACTGAACTGTTTGTCCCAGGTATACATATTCGGTAACAACTTCGAGTGTAGAGCCTCCAACCTTCAGAGGAGTAGGTATGACACGATCGATGAGGCTTTTTGAAGAAGGAGTGCATCATAAAGAGGCCCTCCCTCTCCATAAAGTGGGCCAGCATTTGGCCATGTGCATTTATCTCTCCATACCCAAATTGCCCCACTCTCAGCTCACCATCACTTTGTTTGCCCAGTTTCGCGTTAAAGTCCTCCATAACAATGGTGTATTGGGTCCGGGAGCTATTATGTAGAGTCTAGAGATATCCTCAAATAGGATCTCTACTTCGTCGTCGGAGTGTTGCGCGGTCGGTGCATATACCTGAATAACTTTCAGCGAATACCGTTTGTTAATTCGGAGAATAAGGTACGCTACCCTCGTCGAAACACTCTTGATCCGGACCACATTGTTAATGAGGGACTTGTGGACTAGAAACCCGACACCACCCTCGGACAGTTGGTCGCCCTCCCGGAAATAGAGCAGGTTTCCGGATTTAAGGATTATGGTGTCCTCCCCCTCTCTTCGGGCTTCACATAATCCTACGATGTCCCATCGTAACCTGCTGAATGCTTCCTCGAGTTCTGTTAACTTTACGTAGGTTCGCAGTGTGCGCGTGTTGTAGGTTGCCAGGGCCAGAGGTCTTTTGTTTTCGTAGCCTGGCATCTGCCGGGGATTCTTCGCACCCCATGCCCCGCCGTTACCTTGACCACTACCGGAGCCAGGAATAGCGGGGCCGCCGGGGACTAGGGGCGTTTTTTTTGTGTCGATCATTAGGGGGTGTTGCCGTAATCGCCACGCTTGGCAGGCTGGTTGGCGATCGCAGTGTTTTTGCAGATTGCCTGATTTTTATTTAAGTAAAATATATACATACTTCTTATTTATACATTCTTTTAAAATACATTATTTGTAACAACTACCCAGACTTCACTGATTTAAAAAAAACCTTTGTATACGCCCAATAATCTACCTCGATGGCAAATTTCAAGTTTTCTAATTTACCTGGAATAAGTAAGTCCATTAGTCAGTTATAAAAATAGTGATTTTCGGACGTCCATATTTCAAGAATGATAAAAAATATATTTACGGAAATTAGAATTACAGGTGATTGGGGTTTTTTAGACACAGAAAATCGCAAGTGCGTAGGTCAAACAGATTTTATGTGAATGTCGAAAGTGGATCAAAATGGTTCGTGAAATATGACCCACAGCTGGTCGGCCTTTTTCCTGTACGAACTTGGCTGACACAATACCGTATTTCTAGGTTTGAATTCGAGTTAAGTACCCATTGATTTAAATAATCGTATGTTTCATATTATATGGTATGAATCCGTTGTAGACATGTCCTTTGACGGTTTTAACCAGTTTTTTTACGTTATTTACTGCAACGCGTCGCAATACAATGTAACAAGAGGCTTAAGTATTTTCACCCTGAAGTAAGGAAACATTTAAATTAAATTAAATTAACCGCATCCGTGGCGTAATGGTTAGTAAATTCGCTTCACACCAGGAGATCGCGGGTTCGATTCCCGGCGGGATCAACTTTGTAAGACTCGGTTTGGTTGGTGGTAGGGCGTTTTCCAGATCCCCATTGCGTTGGTAAATCTTGGTAAGCCCGCTTTCATCTTCGGCATCATCGTCACTTACCATCAGGTGACATGATGCCAAGGGCTAATTAGTTGTAGATAAAAAAAAAAGAAAATTTTTGACATAGGTCATTGTTAGGTATCTTTGTGTAAAACTATATAAATAAATAATAAGTAGGTAAATGTTTTATTATGTATATTTTGTTTAAACGGCTAAAATAAACTACTATTTTACATGTATCTAAGGAAAACAGAAAAACAGTATAAATATACTTAAAAAAAGACGTAAAGTTAATATAATATTTGATCACATTAATCGAACATTCTATTTGTCTTGGCTCCTGACCCCGTCCCGGGCGTTCGAGAATTCCAATTTAAGAGAAGAATGTGCTAACATAACGTGTGGCCCGAGATATTTTGATAGGACATGCTCTTCGTGAATAAATTTCTTTCCCCTGTAGGTATAAGTTTTTAAACGGTTCTATTAATATCAGTTAGCGGTACGTATCTATGCTTTGGTCGGAAATATTGCGGCAAATAATAGGGATGACGACAGCATCAGAAATAAGTTATGAACTATTAACCACTAAATTGCCCTCCTACTTGCACTTCGGAAACCTTACTCGTTTTGTTTTCCATCAAGTCTTCGATTTTTAATTCACCTAAATCACAAAATGAGTACATAAATGACGCTGCAAAACTATGACGTCACGCCTAGGTATTTCAAACATTTTTAGAACAGAATGTCGTTTTTGACAGATGATAAAAAGTAAATCAGATGACTAGCATTCGTCATCCCTATTGGAAATGTCTTTAAGCCAAATCCTTATCCTACTAATATTTTAAATGTGAAAATTTGTATGTATGAATGTTTGTTACTCTTTCACGCAAAAACTACTCAACGTATTGCGCTGAAATTTAGTAGGTAGACAGATTAGGACCTGGATAAATATATAGGCTACTTTTTCTACGCTCGCAAGCCGCTTGCAGCTTGCGAACTGCGCCTCTCGAAGACAGTCCTAGAAACTGTGTTTACGCGAGCGAAGTCGCTGGCATAAGCTAGTTAATATTATAAATGTTAAAATGTGTTTGTTAACTTTTCTCGCTTCATCACCTCGAACAATTTTGATAAAATTTGGCGTGCAGGTAGCCTGTATTATTGGCAAGGACATAGGCTACCTTTTATCTCGTGAAAATAGCATAGTCCGATGCAGTCCCCGAGGGAACTGAAAAAAGTACTCTGTTTTTGGTTAATTTCTTTAATATTCTTCTTCTTTTATATTGCAACGGAACAATGGATTGTTGTGATTTTTAGCACAGAGATGGTTGAGAAGGTGGGATATGACATAATTTTGTAATGAGCATATCCTGACATAGTTCCCAAGGGATCTGGGGAAAACTCATTTTCATGCTCGCGCACGTCAGCGTCGCAAAGAAGCAATTGATTGAAGTGATTTTTTTTTGTATAGAGTTGGTTAGAGTGTTGGAAAGTGATATAGACTGCTAATCAGAATAGCCCGATATAGTTCCTGAGTGATATAGAGAATACTAATGTCCACCTACCCTCAAAGACAATTATAAAAACGATGTACACGCGGGTGAAGCTACGAGCAAAACATAGTCTAAAATACAATATATCATTCTACAACATTTGTGTATCGAATAATATGTAATTTTTAACTACGTAACATTACAATATGGGATCGGACTGCATCAAAAGTAAATTCTGAAATATGATTTCCTAAATTTGCTCTCCTCTTGGAAGTTTCAAAAAACCTTACTTGTTTTGTTTTTCCATCGCGTCTTTAATTTTTAATTGATAAAATTCACAAAATAACATCTGTGATGTCATTTGTGGGTATTTCATACATTTTTAAAACAAAATTTCATATTTGACAGATTTTTTTAAAATTTTTATTTATTCACAATTGGTAAGCCCTTGGCATCATCTCACCTGATGGTAAGTGACGATGATGCCGAAGATGGAAGCGGGCTTCCCAAGATTCCCCAACGCAAAGGAGAACTGGCTTTCTTATCTTCAAGCCGGAATACGTCAATGTTGTTAACACTGATGTTTGGCGGCAAGACTTAGATAAGATGGTGGTAGCTAGCCAGGCGGGCTTAGATAGTACCCTACCAACAACCAAACCGAGTCTTACAAGATGACCCCACCGGGAATCGAACCCGCGACCTCCTGACATGAAGCGAATAGACTAACCATTACGCCACAAAGGCGGTTAAAGATAGATCATAAAAAGTAGTGCGATCCCTATTTAAAACACCGTCTTGAAGTCATACCTTTCTCCTTATCCACTCTCAATGTTCCTCAGTCCCTGCGAGATTGTTTCATAGCCAGGTTCCTGCTATAAAGCACAGCGAGATAACTAATAATGCCTTGGAATTTTCAATTTGATCCCGGAACGCTGCCGCGGGAAAGGGAAGAAAGAACGGCTGAGATCTGCATGTGGGAAGGAGCACGGATCAGATAAATAAGGTTGGATTGGAAATGTGCGCTGGGCAGGCGCGCCACAAGCATGATTAGACAATCATACTTAACCTAAGCACGCGTTTATTTGCGTGTGGTTGTGTGTAACGTACAGACTATCGAAATGGTGCGAGACACAATGCAGCCCTGTGTTCTAAGTATGTTTTGTTTATTAGTGCGCGCAATTCTTGTATAATGCATGTTATTGGAGTTGATGGGTGGGAGACAGGCGGAGACGCTGGTTTTCAAACAAAAGTGTGACTATTGCCAATCCAACCTTATTTATCTTATCCGTGGGAAGGAGAATGCATACTGTCGACTGGGTTACTTTCAATATATTGTGCCGATTCCTTGTGAACAAGCTTTGCCTTGTAAAACGCAAAGATAAGCTTTACATGGCGTGCACAAATGATATATCTTATAACAGCTCTGTGAGAATTCCAAGCAAGATTTATTTCAAGTGCACTTTATTAAGAAAACCAGAAAAAAATGGTGTTTAGGCGAACAGGCTGTTTCCTTAAATGGAACAAGATTAAGAAAAGTTTATCTTTTAAGTAATCATCATATCAGCCGAAAAACGTCCACTGCTGGACAAAGGCCTCCCCCAAGGATTTCCATGATGACCGTTCCTGCGCTGCCCGCATCCAGCGGCTTCCCGCGACCTTCACCAGTTCATCGGTCAACCGAGTGGGAGGCCTGCCTACACTACGCTTTACGGTGCGTGGTCGCCCCTCAAAAACTTTACTGCCCCAACGGCCATCTGTTTTACTAGCTTTGTGCCCTGCCCACTGCCACTTCAGTTTAGCGATTCTGTGAGCTATGTTGGTTACTTTGGTTGTATTTCTGATTCGATAAGATCTGATCTTTTAACCCACACGCTAATACACGTAAATCTCTCGTTAATTTGTAATTAACACGTCCAAATAAGTAAGTAAGTAAGTAAATATACTTAATATAATACCTACAATAATAATATGAGCTGTGCGTCCAAGTAGCTGCGCGGGGGGAGGTGTGTAATTTAATTTATTTTTTGTTATTTTATTTTTATTTGTGTGTCAATTTCGTTAGTTTCGTAAAAAAATATAAAAAAAATCATACATGTTTTTCATTTTAACCTCTCAATCAGTTTTCGAACTATTGTATATAATAATAATTAAAATTAATATTAACCTGTAAAGACATGGCTGGTATCTTATGGGTTTGTCACACCCACCTCATGCATGTTACAAATTTTAACCTTACGGACGCCGGGTTAAGTAATAAAATAACTAAACATCGAGATAGAAGACCGTTATTAAGCATAAGCCGTATCAAATTCATTACGACAATAAACTCCCCGACGTATTTACGGGGATCACGCCATGAATAAATTTTGTCAAAGGAAAGTTTGACGCGTGGAATGGCTGCGGGAACTTGACAGGATTTAAGCAAAAGCCTGAGCGAATACGCTTGCACGAAGAACGTGTGTTGCCATAAACAAACACATGTTTAACTTTTTGTTACTTCATACGTAGCTGCGCAGTTCAACGTAGCGTAGGTCCATAACATGATATTAGGTGAGTTTTTAAGAGAAATATATTATATTGTAAAAGTGTGTTTTTATACTCTTTGTTCGGGTTAAATTTTTTTCTACGTTTGACAAACTAAAGAAGGTATTATACAGGGTGTTCGGAAGATAGGGCAGGAAACTGAAAGGGGAGCTAGAGGCGGTCATTTAACCCTTCGCATACAAGGTGGGGTCTTTTAGACCCAACGGTTTTAAAATCTAATATTAAAAAAAACGTAACGGCGAGTATACTCTGTAATTTTGAGTAGCTGGGTTTGCGGCGTTGCCACGTCGACCTGTTGGGTTAATTCAATGCTACGCGGGCGCTTGACTGTGATAGACGTGTTTAGAGTCAGTGATACGCATATTTGTTTTGTAAAGATTGTCTTAAAAATGATAAAAAATATACCTGGAAGTTCCCAACACTAGTTCTATTTTAAGACTTAATATTCATCATCATTATATCAGCTTAATATTATTTTTTGTTTTTTCTAACATCATTCAAAATTAAACGAGGTTTTAAGATTGATTTGTCTATGCTTAATTTTTCAGTTTGAGTGAGCCTCATGAGCCTCATATTTCACTGCAAAATTAAAAGAAACCATTGATTGCAAGTTAAAATCAGCTTTTTATTGTTGTTCTAACTAGCCTCTAAAATGCATTTTTTAATGATTTTTTTAAAGTATATTTACACAGGAGTCATTTATGTTCGGGTCATTTAGACCCCAGCTTGTATGGCACGTAACTTTTTGTCACCATATATGCGAAGGGTTAAAATAGATTTGTAGCCTTATTCTCACAGTTCAAGTATTTTTTCGAATAAAAGGTAAAATAGCCTACAATAGGTATATCCATTGTACCTATATCCCACATCTATTCGAGTTTTCTTTCCCCTGACACGTTACGGATGAGTCGCGGGTAATTAAAAACGTGACCGTCCTCACTTGTCCTCAGCCCCTAGCCCTTGGCCGAGGGTGTTATCTACCAGCCTTCACCATGGGCCGAGCTGTGTTTATTATTCCCAACTTCTGGCCATCTCGCTGTCCACACGCGAATTAATGAGTCTATTTTGGTCACACATCGTTATAGGAAAATCTTTTTTAATATGTAAAGATAAGAATCATACATGGGAACCAATGGGATGACGGTTCATTGAATATACAATCACAAATTATAAAGGCGAAAGTTTGTAAGTGTGTATGTTTGTTACTTCTTCACGCAAAAACTACTGAACGGATCTGGCTGAAATTTGGTAGGTAGACAGATTAGGACCTGGATTACGCTCATGCCGCTTGCGCACTGCAAACCCTCGAAAAGTCATAGAAACGTCCACGCGGGTGAAACCGCGGGAAACAGCTAGTATACTTTAATCTAAATCAACGCAATAGACATAATCTATACAGAGTGTTTGGGAGATAGTGCAGAAAATGAAAAGGGGAGCCTGAGGCAGTTATTTAGAATAGATTTGACTTAATGCACTTGTAGCCTGTCTCATAGTTCTCGAGATATTCGCTTTTCAACATTTGTTTAAATATTTTTTGATTTTCAAAAAAAAGTTATATTATAATTGAAGTTCAAATTATGGTGAAAACTTTCTCATTTGATCAGCTTTCCAACAAAGTAAAAAAGTTAATATTATTAATGATTGCTGTCAAAAGGGTGCCCTAAGTCCAATATTGATTGCGGGGTAGCACCAACGGGATTCTCAAGATGATTGCTGATAGGTGTGAGGGGCCTATACTGAAACACTGGGTGGGCCTCCTACGCAGTCCGTATGTCTGCATCAGAAACTAACTCTGATCCGTTGAACTCAAAATTGTATTTGCTTCTACTAATATAGGTTAAGTTGTGTTCTTACTAAAAAAAAATGGATCTTTGGTCTGAAAATAAATGATTTTATTATTATTATTATTAATACAATTTTTGAAGAAACATTATTTTCATGTTTTTTTTAATTTCAAAATTTATAATGTTTTTTGCATTATCAGATATATCTGACCCTCTAGAATCATTGAATAGCATAAAATTAACAAATTCATGCAAAAAATTCTAACTTGATTTTTTCCGTACAAACTTGTTACAAATAGTGCCTATGGGATTCGAGGCACCCTTATGACAACAATCGTCGTAACTAATTTGTATTTTTTTACTTTTTTTAATTTGTTAGAAAGCTGATAAAATGAGCAAGTTTTCACCGTATTTTGAACTTCTACTGTTATATAACTTTTTTTTTGAAAATCACGAAATATTTAAACAAATGCGTTTTTCATACAAAATCTGAAAATTGAAAAGCGAATATTTCGAAAACTGTGAGACTAAAGATACCTGTTAAAAAAAAGTAAATTTATACCATTGCTCCTCTAAAAAGCTTATTTTATTAACTGAAAACAGTGAATAAAAAGCTCTTTTATTCACTATTTTGGTTTTTGAATTTAGAACACACCAATATATTCGACCTCGCATCTCAGCTATATAACCTCCTTGCGCAAAAAATACTCGATACAAACTCCTAATCCAAAGAATTTTTGACATACAAACTCCGTGTGCAAATATTACCTCGAGAGTTATTTATTGATATTTTGAGTTTAGCATTAGAATAAAAACTGTTTTGTGTTCTTTGCTGTTAGTTCATTAGTAAATTGGCGCTATTTTGAATGATTTTGCTATTTTGTACGAACACAAAGAAAATTACTCTTTATTTTAGTAATCCAATTTTAAGGAATATATTAATTAATTTAAATATTACTTTTTTCTTCTTTGAATGTCTATTTTTGATTAAATGTTTCGGAGTCATGGTATAAAGTATAGTATGCAACTCTTGAATAAAACGGATTTATATCGAGGGTCATGAATTACTCGCGGCGCTCAGTGTTCTAATACTTGAATCACTCCCTACGGTCATGATTCAGTCATTAGAAACCTTCACTTGCTCGCGATTCATATATGGCCCTCGCTTTAAATCCGTCCTTTATTCACTAGTTGCGTAATATACTATTATACCATTGCTCTTCTAAAAAGCTTATTCTATTCACTGAAAACAGTGAAGAAAAAGCTCTTTTAATCACTGTTTTGGTGTTTGAATTTAGAACACACCAATTTAATATTCGACCTCTATCTCGGCTATACAACCTCCTTGCGCAAAAAATACTCGATACAAACTCATAATCCAAAGAATATTTGACATACAAACTCCTTGTGGAAATAACTCCTCGAGATTTGATTGTTAGATATTTTAGAAAAAAAGTTTAGCATTAGAATAAAAACTGTTTTGTGTTCTTTGCTGTTATTTCATTAGTAAATTGGCGCTATTTTGAATACTTTAAGTTGTATTAACACAAAGAAAATTTGTCTTTATTTTAGTAATTGTTCCAATTTTAATGAAAATTTTAATAAATTTAACATTCCTTTTTTCTTCATTAAATATCTATTTTTGCTTAAAAGTTTCTGTTTCTCGGAGTCATGGTATAAAGTATAGTATGCAACTCTTGAATATAACGGATTTATATCGATGGCCATGAATCACTCGCGTCGCTCAGGGTTCAAAGTATATATATTAGTATTAACATACAGTATAGATACTCCCTGCCGCTTTCTAGATTGCGACCTCACCCCCTCGTCACCCATATTGATACAGATTGGTTACAGTTTGGCTGTCGAACGTATAGGATTTCGCCGCCATTTTGTTTTTCCTTCATTCCTTTTTTGAAATTTTATTTCTGGCCCGTTGTATGAAGTGTTCAGGGTGTGCTATTAGTGATGTCATACGGAACGGAGACATGGTCGCTTACTATGGGCCTCATGAGAAGGCTCAAGGTCACCCAAAGGGTGATGGAGCGAGGTATGCTCGGAGTTTCCCTACAGGTGAGAGTCAAATATAAGGAGATCAGTAGGAGAACTAAAGTAACCGACAAAGCTCACAGAATCGCTAAACTGAAGTAGCAGTTTGCAGGGCACATAGCTCTTAGAACAGAAGTTAAGTTAAAGTTCTCAAGTGGCGACTGCGTATCGGAAGACGTAGCGTTGGCAGGCCTCCCACACGGTGGACCGACGACCTGGTGAAAGTCGTGGGAAGCCGCTGGATGCGGAAAGCCCAGGACCGGTCGTCGTGGAAACCCTTGGGCGAGGCGTTTGTCCAGCAGTGGACATCTTTCTGCTGATATGATGATGCCATACCTACACATAACTATATTGGTTCACAATGAATAAAAAAAGAGTTTATTGAACGAATTAACTGACTTATTACATCTACGAGTAGCTATTTTTTTTGAAAAACAGCAAAATTTGTAAGCGAAAAAGGCAAGTAATAAAACCCATTGTCTTAACATGATGAAATGTAGAGTAAAAAAAACCCAACCACTCAGTGAGTGCTGACAGAAGGGAAAACTTTTTCAGTTTTACAATTTTTCACCCTGTGGGTCATCGGTCCACCGAGCGGGAGGCCTGCCTACGGTACGTTTTCCGGTGCGGGGTCGCCACTTGATAACTTTACTGCCCCAACGGCCATCCATTCTACGAGCTATGTGCCCCGCCTAGTGCCATTTAAGTTCAGCAATTCTGAGAGCTATGTCGGTAACTTTAGTTCTCCTACGGATCTCCTCGTTTCTGATTCGATCACGCAGAGAAACTCCGAGCATAGCACGCTCCATTACCCTATTGGTGACCTTGAGCCTTGTAATGAGGCCCATAGTTAAGCGACCATGCCTTAGTTCCGTATGTCATTACTGGCAACACACACTGGTCGAAGACCTTGGTCTTAACACACTGCGGTATTTGGGACGTGAAGATATTGCGAAGCTTCCCGAACGCTGCCCAGCCGATAAAGATAATAAGATAAGATAATGTACAAACGTACAAATATTGTTTTGAACAAAAAAAAAGACTTCAAACAGGAAACTAAGGCTCCCCTCGATTTCTCTGGGATGCCATCATTAGATACTGGTTTCCTTATCATGGTACCACCCTTGAGATATCTCCTTTCCAACGAAAAAATAATCATCAAAATCGGTTCATAAACGACGAAGTTATTCGCGAACACAAATAAAAAATTGAAAAATATATACGGTCGAATTGAGAAACCTCCTCCTTTTTTAAAGTCGGTTAAAAACAAATCCAAATTAATTTAAATAGCTAGAATTATAAAACTTTAGGTCAGTAATAAACTTTTAACATTGCGTGTGCACTTCTCGACGTAATTAGGCGATAAACAGCGAATGCCAGGGGAAAACTTTGTGAGAATGTTTCGCCATTTTCGTTTGCACTCCGTTCTTGGAGAGTTGAGACTAAATAAAACGTTAAAAGAACTAAATAAAACCCTTAAAATGCCAAGAAGTGTGCTTTTAAATTAAAACGTATTAAAAAATACTTATTGAAAAATAGTGTTAGCGATATAGTTACTTGTATCAAAGGCACTAAATTAAACTATTTTATTTTCAAGCGACTTCCAAAAAAGAGGAGGTTCTCAATTCGTCTGTATGTTTTTTTTTTTTTTTTATGTTTGTTACCTCAGAACTTTTGACTGGGTAAACCGATTTTTATGATTCTTTTTTTATTTGAAAGCTTGTGCTTCCCGTGTGGTCCCATATAAATTTTATCAAAATCGGTGTAGTAATTTAGTAGAAAATTAACAAAAACCAAAAATAATAATGCAAAAATGTACTAATTTGTTGCGATGGAAGTCGGTTTTTTAACGTGTTTAGCGTTTTTCATGAAGCGTGTTTTTTAGGGTTCCATACACCCAACGGAACCCTATTAATAAGCCTCCGCTGTCTGTCTGTATATCCGTCTGTCAGCGGACTGTATTTAGTGAACCGTAATAAGAAGTTAGTTGAAATTTTCACATACTCGTAATGTGTATTTCTTTTGCCGCTATAACAACAGATTACTAAAAATTAGAAAAAGTGAAAAAGGGGGTCTTCATACAAAAAACGTGTATTTTTATAGGTCTTAAGAAGTATTTTTGATTTAGCTCTATCGTAAAAACAGTAAAACATGCAAGCATGAAACTTGGTGTGATTGTAGTACTTATACTGAAGCAAAACAAAAAATAATAAAAATCAGCAAAGTGTGAGTCGTACTCGGGCTTACTTAACTTAATGACAAAAGAAACATATTTCTATCGCTCGCGTTGTTGTCTTTTCTTTGTGATGTGAATACGTATCATTGTCATACTTGTAGTTGTGTTGAGAGGTTTGGTTGTACGGAACCCTCGGAGTGCTAGTCCGACTCGCACTTGGTAGTTTTTTTGTTTCAAATTTAAACCGTTGGGGCGTGGCGCACGGTAAGTTTGGCGAAAGGAACCACGATTTTCAAATAATTTGCACAATTCGCAAGCGTTGTTCTGGCGTAAGTTTATTTATAGTGAAATAGCAAAACGTACTGGCCACAAATAAACAGTCAACTGTCATATTCACAGTCACTAGAAACAGTCATCATTACAGCTCATATACGTCCCCACCGAGGGGATCGAGCCTACCCTGAATCAGGGTGATTAGGCCTTAGTCAACCACGCGGGCCCAGTGCGGGTTGGTCGACTTCACACACAACCTTCGAGTTTCTTCGCAGGAGTGTGCAGGTTTCCTCACGATGTTTTCCTTCACCATTAAAGCAATCGTGGAGTATATGTACGCAAGTTTTGAAAAACTCAGTGTTACATTGCTCGTCCGGATTTGAACCTGGCACCGTGGCACCCCTGGTTAGGAGGATCCCCCTGATTAGGAAACCTGCACACACCTGCGAAAAAACTCGAAGGTTGTGACTAAGGCCCAAACGCCCTAATTCAGGATAGGCTCGAGCCCCTCGGTGGGGACGTATATGAACTGATATGAAGAAGGGTTTTGTACCTAAAGTTAACTGGACTCTTTTACTAAGCGACGTCTGATTGTCTGTCTGTCCGAAGAGCTGTATCTGTTGAACCGTAATAGGTATCTGGTTGAAAGTTTTACGAAGTAGATATGTGGCAAAATGGCGGATTTTCTTAACAGATAATGAATATAACAAAAAGCAAACGTGTAGCAGCCTATACAAGAAACGTGTAAAAAGTTTTTTAAAGCTCCATACCAGACCCCAGTCACTCGATCGAGCAGGCGAGATAAGTACCTACAAGTCGTGCTCCGCTCGTCAGCGCTAGAACGCCGTACAGTCGCCGCCGCAATTCGCGCGCCGCCCGTGTACGCAGTTATAACCGCTAAGTCGAGCGCCTTAACTAACACTCATGTTTCCGTGTATTGTCTGACAGTGCATGGGAACGAGTAGGTTAATAAATGCGTAGCTATTTTCGTTTTATAAGGAAGTGCAGTATCTGTTATGAAGTAACTAGTACAATACTCTTCCTTATATACATTAATGACATTGCAAACTCTTCTTCGCCTAATACAGATGTAATATGCTATGCTGACGATACCGCACTAATTTTTGGAGAATCTTCCGACCAGGCTGTCAACCATGAGGTTGAGTTTGGTATGTCTAGAGTTATGGAATGGTTGAACCGTAATCTATTAACCCTCAATTTATCTAAGACAAAGTTTTTGTATTTTCATAAAACAACTGCCTCTTCTCCCCATGATCTTATTAGCATTAGCATACATAAAACACATTGCAAGCGTCAAAATTGTAACTGTGACTGTATTGAGAGAACGAATGCTTTAAAATATCTGGGCATAATACTGGACGAAAAACTGACATTTAGGAATCAGGCCATAGCTCTTGCGAATAGAGTCAAGAAAGTCATGTACGTCATGAAACTCTTACGTGAGGCGATTGACGGCAAGATATTAAAAATGGTTTATTTGACGCTGTGCCAATCTCTTATTAATTACTGTATTCTTGCATGGGGAGGAATGTGTAAAACTGCTCTCATTGTTGTTGAAAGAGCTCAAAGGGCCGTTCTTAAGGTTGCTCTAAGAAAATCTCGCAGATACCCCACTATGTCTCTCTACAAGGAAGCAGATTTTCTCACTGTGCGGAAGCTGTTTGTTTTGAGGTCAGTTACATTCACACATATACTAACAATAAAGTCTCCTTGCTACCAGTCCTTATTGTGTAAAAGAATATTTAAAATCAACACTGTCTCAGTGCAGACTTCCTTCGCACAGCGATTTAGACCATTTCTTTTTCCCCATATTTAGAACAAACTTGTTAAGCTTTGCAATGTGAAAGATTTTTCACCAACCAAAATAAAAATAGTTATTCGGGGTTTGCTTCAAGACATGAATTATGATGATGTGGAGAGCCTTCTAAGAATTGTTCAGTAAAATACATAGTAGCCTCCTGTCACATACACACACACACACACACTCACACACACACACTCTCTCTCTCTCACACACACACACAAACACACACACACACACACACACACACACACACACACACACACAATGTTCTGTTATATGTTCTTTGTTTATATTATTTTTCTTTAATCTTTTGTTGTTTTCCACTTCTTATAATAATCACTTAGTTTCTGTTAAGTTGCTTGGCCGCCACCTGTTAAATTTGTTTTATGTTAATGTTCTTTTGACCGCCACGAGACAGGCCTAGCCTAGTGTGGGGTCACAGTTAACTTCTATGTATTAGATAAGATAACTTCGTAAATAAAATTTTTATGTCTTTATGTCTTTAGTATCTCATCTGTGTCCATTCACCTAAAGGGTGACCAGCGTGACCCTATTACCAAAGTATATATATTAGTACTCTATTACTGAGCCTCTACGTCTGTCCGTCTATCAGCGGGCTATATTACATGAACCGTAATTATTATGTAGACTGTTGAAATTACCTAGACAGTAGTTAATTTATGTGGAAAATAGCTCAAATTAAGTTCGTTCCAGCGAGTGTTCTTAGACCAAAACGAACCACGTACCTCAATGAGAACCAGAAGATGAGCGATGCGCGTGCCGAATGCTTAATAACAAATCTGTGCATCAATTACTTTTATTAAAAAAATAAGCAAGTCGATTGGATAGAACGTCCGAACGGACATTCATTTTAATTTTTAAATTGGTCGATCTGCTTATCAATTTGTATGAAGAGTTAATTTTTTTTGCGAGTCAATCAAAGTCGTAGAACAAAAGCTGTTCGGAAGCCCCAATTAACGGGAACTAAACCAATTTTGTTACACCCGTATAGAAAATGTTTATTTTCTGGGTGTTTACGACATAGAGAAACTCCCTGCCACTCTCTAGATTTCGAACTCACCCCCTCGTCACCGAAATTGATACATATTGGTTATTGTTTGGTTCTCAAACGTATAGGATTTCGCCGTGATATTGTTTGCTCCGTCATTTGGTTTTAGAAATATCATTTCACGGCCGTTGTATGTCTTGCAGGCATATTGTATAATTCGTCATACGGTCAGGCAAATGTGAGGCTAATTACATAATGGCGAGGGCGGGGACAGTTAAATCAATCAAACCTGACCGAACCTAACATCGTTCGCTTCGCGAGCTCATTTACAATCTGCCGTACGGCATTTTGACAATTTGCCTGACTCGGCATTGACCGTGTATATATGGACAAATTATTACAATTTGCGTGGCTCAGAATTTTACAATCTGCGTACAGAATTTAACATTTTGCCTGCCCGATTACATACGGACGAATTATTACAAATTGCCTAAATCGGCGTACAGCATTTTACATTTTGCCTCATTGTTTTCATACGGACGAATTATTTCATATTGCCTGAATCGGCGTACAGAATTTTACATTTTGCCTGACCGTTTACTTAAGGAGGAATTATACAATTTGCCTGACCGTATGCAAAATTACTATTAATCATACATTTTGCCTGCCACATATGCAGTGCCCGGGGGGTGTGCCACGACCCTTGGCTCCATAAGCAGGAGCGTCTACGACGTCATGATTATTTCCCTTGAATAGGGTAGAGTGCAACGTTGTTATGATGCTGCCGTGGGAAACAGTTTTCCGGATTCCCCCCCCCCCTGCTTCTAGGCCTGGCCCGCCGGCTAGTTATGAAATAAGTTACGAGTATGATACTCGCTTGGATCTTTTTAAAAGCTTTTACATTTTCTAAGTTTGAGTTAGCTGGAGTAGTTTTTAGCTTATCACGTATTTTTAACCCCCGATGCAAAACATGAAGTTCTATAGCGGGCCCCCATGAGCTGGGAAGATGAAACCTATGAAAGTGGTTAGCTCGTTCTATATATCACCTAATTTATTAATTAAATCATTATGTACCTTCGCTATGACGGCGGAAATCCCTTTTATTCAGTTTCCATCCAGCGGGGATTTTTTTCGGGAGAGCGTCGGTGGCGTCGGGGCCGGTAACTCCTGTCCGGGTGGTCGTGCTTCGAATCCCGCCACGTACCAATGTGTTTTCGAATTTCGATTTCATATGTACGTTTATCCGATGCTCTTACGGTAAATGAAAACATCATAAGGAAACCTGGAAACACCCGCGAAGAAACTCGAAGGTTGTGTGTGAAGTCGGCCAACCAGCACTGGGCCCGCGTTGTGGACTAAGGCCCGATCGCCCTTATTCAGGGTAGGCTCGAGCCCCTCAGTGGGGACGTATATGAGCTGCTATGATATTGATGATGGGGATTTTTTTTGGTTTTAAAATCTAGCCACCTAAATTGCACAATAACTTCGAATATAATTTGTAGCTCGCGAATTTTGCATTTAATTTTATAAAAACTTGATGAAATTGCAGAAATTCATGTTAGAAAGAATTCTCCATCCGGCGGGGCATTTTTTACCCTGCAGGTGTAGAAATATAAAAAAGCATAGCAAATTAAAGAGTTTTTAAAAGTACCTATCGATTTAGCATCATAATTGGTGATTGTAATAATATTTACATGAATTTTGTAACAAAATGTACCTGCCTACCAGGTAAATGAAGCAGACTTATGGCGGCAATGAAAAAAAAAGAGATTTTATACACCTAATCACTAGTACAACTTTTTTGTAAATATACTCCGTCCACACTTTGCAATATGAATTAGCGGCGGCAACATAAAGTCTTTTGTTCTGAGGCGACCTTAAAAAAAATACCATAGGTTTATTCAACTGTTTGATAACTGTTGTTGGTGTGTTCCGGCATGAAGATAAAATAGCCAATTCCCCATTGCGTTGGGGAATCTTGGTAAGCCCGCTTCCATCTTCGGCAACATCGTCACTTACCACCAGGTGAGATGTTGTCAAGGGTTTACCAATTGTGAATAAAAAAAAAAACTTCGGTATTAATTTTGGAACTATTTTTCGGTCCTAAAATTATTTGACTAGGCGGTTACAAAGGGCGGTAATTTAATTTCTTGGGATATATACATACTACATACCGGTGCAAGATATAAAAATTAAACATGACAGAAACAATGGTAGGTAGCACATCAGCAAATTAATTGTTGATTGTGCTGTTACAATTCGCAATTTGTTAATGTTTATTACCGACCAAATTCTATTATATTACTGCTATAATTTTTTAACCGACCAAGTAATTATTTTACCACCATGTAACCGCCTAACCAATACAATGCCGCCTAAAAATATCTAATAAAATCCTCAGATAAAAAAGTCTTTATGCCGATTCATGCAGCAAGAGTGTAGATAGAGAATACAAAAAAAGTTGTATCCTATTGATTAGGTATAATAATCTCTTTGGTTTTCAATGCCGCCATACTTTTTTCATTTAGATGGCGGATTTTTTTTTATTAAAAAAACATTTCATTAGTATTTTAGTCGCCAAAAATGATGCAAAATCTAAAGGCACATTGAAAACGCTTTATTTTGGTTTTGTTTGCTTCTACACCAGCAGGATTAAAAAGGCACCGCGTCAAGTTTTCATGAAGTTTTCTTCGGCAACATCGTCACTTAACACCAGGTGAGATGTTGTCAAGGGTGAACCAATTGTGAATAAAAAAAATAATTAAATACACAAGTTACGAGTATTTTACTGTACTGACTGACTCGGTGGCTCAGTGGTTACTGCCCTTGACTACTGATCCGAGGGTTGTGGGTTCGATCCCCACCCAGGGCAAGCATTTGTGTAATAAGCAGATTTGTTTGCTCTGTGTCTGGGTGTTAAATATCTATATAATATGTATGTATTTAAACGTATATAAGTATGCATATCAGTCTCTGGTTCCCATAACACAGGAAATCCTACTAGGGGCCAGATGACCATGTGTGATTTGTCCCAGAATATTTATTATTTTATTTTAAGAGATAGAGAGGGAAACTGATGTTTTGACAAACTTTAACTCCAAATGTCCCAAGAACGTGATGCTTTAGGTCAAAATGTATTTAAAATTTTTGGTTGGTATTTGTATTCTCAATCAAAACTGAAAGATTTCATATATATAATTATATTGTCACCACGCCACGCTCCATACAAAAATAATGAAAAGTTATCTTCAGAAAAAAATCGGTTTGTGTACCGGCTTGATGATAAGATATAGCCAGTTCTCCATTGCGTTGGGAAATCTTTGTAAGCCCGCTTCCATCATCGTCACTTACCATAAGGTGAGATGATGCCAAGGGCTTACCAATTGTGAATAATAATAAAAAAAATAAGTGTGTGGTTTTATGAAACCACGGTAAAAGTGAAGCTTTACGGAGGACGAAACGATCATGGCTGCTGTCGCTACGGTACAGAGGACGAAACGATCATACCGTCAGACGAAAGCGACCGTCACGCAACATGCAACACACAGGCGAAAAAAATTGAGACGATGTAAAAATTCTAACAACATCAGAGATAAAATCTGATTTAAAAACCTTTTAAAATACACATTCGTGAGATTTGTATCAGAGATTCGCGACACTTAGTCCACACGTTGTCGCCGTGTGACGGGAGCAGTAGCCATCTTTCACTCTCGACGCGCCCCGGCTCCAGTCAAGAGGGTAATAAATAAAATAACTCCCCTTTCTACCAATTTTACATAAAAACGCGTCCCATCCGCAATCTGCATGTTTATGAGAAAATATTCTATAAACAAGTCGGCGGCCGGTTTACTCCTCATATTGTCGGATTCCGAAAATGTCATCCAGGCGCTTGGCGCTAAGTTATTAGTTAGGATATTCAAGTCATAAACGCCAAGGATAGACTATTTACCGTATATAAAAAAAATACTATTCAATAGATAGCAATTTTTTTAAAATGTTAAAAGTACTTGCGAATTTCAAATATTTTACAATTTTTAATTTTATTTATACTGAACACAGAAAATTAGTTCACTTATAGACTATAGCACTTATGACGTCACTATGTCAGTAACGTGAATAATTAAAGAACAAAATTTCGTTTTTGACAGTTAAAAAAAGTTACTCAAATGACTCGTAGTGAAATACTGTACTACAAAAATTGCACAGAAATGAGCAAGCATGTGCTGTCTTGACACAAAACGAAATTTTTTTTTTGAAGATAACTTTTCTTTTTTTTCTTTTTTATGCACAATTGGTAAACCTATTTTCATCGGGCTTCTCATCACCTTAACTGATTATTTTTTCCCAAGAGAACCATAGTTAATCCGCCAAAAAAAATTTCATACCAATCGATCAGCTGATTAAACCTTTGCATTGAACGTGCATCATTGTATAAAGCGTTCATATTTTTTTGAAGTAAAACTTCTTTACGCACGCTTGACTTGGGGAGTAAGCTGGTGGATGCGTGACGAGAGCGTGATTGTGTGTAGTGTCAACTTAGCGCTATGATGCGTGACGCTAAAGATATGAGATTTTGATATGCTGTGGCGCAATGACGTCACCAATAGGATTAAGTATTTTGAAGTTAAACTTCTTTACGCGCGCTTGCCTTGAGGAGTAAGCTGGTGGATGCGTGACGAGAGCGTTACAGAAGTATGGTCGGGCGAGGCGAACGGAAGTTGAGAGGGATATATAAATTAGTGAAGATAGAAAGAGAGATACTATTTATTTTTGTTTACCAACAATATCGGTTGCCAAGGCAACAGTTTCGGTTGTCAAATCAATCAAAACAAACATATAAGATATAAAAGATTAGATCATTTTCAGAGGATAATAAATTTAAAAACTCTTTTCATAAACTGTCTATACCTCCATATGACAAAAAAGATTAGATTATTTTGTGAAGACTAAGTATTTACTTTCAAACATATAAAGATGGAGCTAAAGAAGTTTTACTTCAGCCGTGTGGTCTAAAGCACACTCGCAGTGACTTATATATTACTGGCGTACACACTCGTATTTTTTGAGAATTGAATATGGGTAGAACGTAAGAATTTGCATTTATTTCCTAAAATAAGTGACAGGCATAATTTGAATTTAAGAAATGTATCTAAATAAAATAGATATAGCCTTTTCGAGACTGAGTAAGGTTAAAAAGTCATTTGTGAGGCAGTGTATAAGATTCTACAATAAAATTCCAGAAAATGTAACTAGTTTGTCAGATAATATATTCAAGACTCGTGTCAAAAAATGCTTGTGCTCTAGAGTATATTATAAGATAATCCCTACTAATATTATAAAGGCGAAAGTAACTCTGTCTGTCTGTTACGCTTTCCCGCAAAAACTACTGAACGGATTTGGCTGAAATTTGGTAGGTAGACAGATTAGGACCTGGATTAAGACATAGGCTACTTTTTACCACGCTCGCGAGCCGCTTGCGGCTCGCGCACTGCGCACCCTCGAAAAGTCATAGAAACGTGGTCCACGCGGGTGAAGCCGCGGGAAACAGCTAGTAGATTATATAAATGCCAAAGATATGTATATTGATTCTGTAACAGATAGCATTACCTGATACTGTAATCTGAATCATGACATTATATGTAATATACAAAATGGTTTTTTTTACTATTTAAAAGTGTGTGTAAACACCTATTTGAAATAAAATATTTTGATTGATTGATTGGCTGTTTGGGGAAAGTTTTTCAGTGTTTGATAAGTAGAAGCCCCAGTTAACCGATCTTACACCATTTTTTTTACATCCTATTTCGTCAGGACCATCTGCAGAGAAGCCGATGGGGCAGCCGGTGGTGGCTGGCAGACGGCAATACACCAAATTGCATGCAAATAAGATAACAGCAATAAATACAAGCATTGTTGCTTGACGTTCTGTCCCCTACAATTTTCTTATTGCATAATATTTTATTGGGTCGTTGTCCTGAGGATCTCAAAAACAATTACTTTTTAATGCCTTTATGCACTGTTGATTGCAACTGAATTCATAAGTCATAAAAAGAAAATATACTCTCGCGAGCGTTTAAACCCGGTACTTTCCCTTTTCTTTGTCACAAGTAATACATATTTTGATTGAGCTAATGCTTTGATTTATTTTATTGTAGTAATGTTGAACTAACGTTTTGTTTATAAATATCTTATTTATTTATTTATTGTATACACACAGTTGAGTTTCAAAAAAAATCTGTTTACTTTTTTAGAGTAACCGACATATAAAAAAACCGGTTGTTTGTAAAGTCTGTTTATGGACTATAATTTTATGTGATAACAGTACCCGTCAAAGTCTCCGTCCAAGTACCCGTCCGATTCCCCGTCCGAGTTCCCGTCCAAGTCCCCTTTCGTGTTTCCTCACAGAGAATCGACCGCATTGGAAAACCTCTTGTAAACTCCTGGAAGCCTAGTACTTTTAATCCATTGACACACTGATGTTACGTATTAGAATAGCCTATTTTTAGTATGACGGTTTTCCTAACACAGAATCGACCGCATTGGAACACCTCTTGTAAGCTCCTGGAAGCCTAGTACTTTTAATCCATTGACACGCTGATGTTACGTATTAGAATAGCCTTTTTTTAGTATGACGGTTTTCCTAACACAGAATCGACCGCATTGGAACACCTCTTGTAAGCTCCTGGAAGCCTAGTACTTTTAATCCATTGACACACTGATGTTACGTATTAGAATAGCCTCTTTTTAGTATGACGGTTTTCCTAACACAGAATCGACCGCATTGGAACACCTCTTGTAAGCTCCTGGAAGCCTAGTACTTTTAATCCATTGACACACTGATGTTACGTATTAGAATAGCCTCTTTTTAGTATGACGGTTTTCCTAATACAGAATCGGCCGCATTGGAACACCTCTTGTAAGCTCCTGGAAGCCTAGTACTTTTAATCCATTGACACACTGATGTTACGTATTAGAATAGCCTCTTTTTAGTATGACGGTTTTCCTAACACAGAATCGACCGCATTGGAACACCTCTTGTAAGCTCCTGGAAGCCTAGTACTTTTAATCCATTGACACACTGATGTTACGTATTAGAATAGCCTCTTTTTAGTATGACGGTTTTCCTAACACAGAATCGACCGCATTGGAACACCTCTTGTAAGCTCCTGGAAGCCTAGTACTTTTAATCCATTGACACACTGATGTTACGTATTAGAATAGCCTCTTTTTAGTATGACGGTTTTCCTAACACAGAATCGACCGCATTGGAACACCTCTTGTAAGCTCCTGGAAGCCTAGTACTTTTAATCCATTGACACACTGATGTTACGTATTAGAATAGCCTCTTTTTAGTATGACGGTTTTTTGTACAAGTATAATTGTAAGTACAAGTACAAGTAAAACTCGCTTGCACGATCAGCTCAGGCGTAACGTGACAATGATGTCACACTGGCGTAACGTGACAATGACGTCATACTGGCGTAACGTGACAATGACGTCACATTTTTTCGTGTATACGGCCCGTGTCATCAAAACAACAACATCAGAACGCTTAATCTAGTATTAAGATTGTGTGCGCTTGAGGAGTTAAACTACACACACGGGTTAACGTAAGCACTAAAATAACAATAATAGTGCAAGTTTATAGCCTGTTAGGATGCTGCCCGACACCCGCTAATACGGGTTAACAATTGCTTACAAAACAAAGTACAAATAACATGAATAACTCTGCAAGAGTTTTCTTCCTGCATACCATAGGCTCAGTATTATAATATTTTAACCGCCTCCGTAGCTCAGAGGCAAAGTTCACTGGCTTTACACAGGAGGTCGCGGGTTCGATTCCCGGCGGGGTCAATTTTAAGACTCGGTTTGGTTGGTGGTAGGGCATTTTCTAAGCCCGCCTGGCTAGCTACCACCATCTTATCTAAGTCTTGCCGCCAAATATCAATGTTGATATCATTGGTGTGTTCCGGCATGAAGATAAGATAGCCAGTTCCCCATTGCGTTGGGGAATCTTGGTAAGCCCGCTGCCATCTTCGGCAACATCGTCACTTACCACCAGGTGAGATGTTGTCAAGGGTTTACCAATGGTGAATAAAAAAAAAAGTGCCTTACAGTAGTGCAACGAATGTACTTACGCTGAGCAACGGAAGGGTACTTGCGGGGCAGCGGGCGGCAAACTTCGCGAGTTTGTCAGGCTGGCTACAGGCTAGAAGTGCTAGTACCTACGCTGTGGCGGCATCGTGCGACATCAAAGGCATTGCGCTACTGTAAGCCGTATCGTAATACTGTGCTATAGGCGATATATTTACATGTTATACATAAAATATACCTAGGCCGTCTACATTGTACAATTTAAAATTTTACTATTTATTCTGTACTTGTATTTTGTAATTTTTGTAATTGTACAATAAAGCATATTAAAAAAAAAATACCTATATACTTATAAATAGGAAAGATTATATTTCTTCTATTCAATCGATGAGTTTTTCGCATGCAATTCGTTAGCCCAATCTCAAGTGACTTAGAACCTGCTACAAACTAATCTTAATATATATAAATCTCGCGTCACAATGTTTGTCCCCAATGGACTCCTAAACCACTTAACCGATTATAATAAAATTCGCACACCATGTGCAGTTCGATACAACTTGAGAGATAGGATAGTTTAAATCTCAAATTATAGTCGCAATTTTAATTTATTGCTAATTATTTGTCTGTTATTATTTGACAGTCACAATTATCTGTTAACTCCAAATGATTCTAACAGATGTCGATACCTTTCGACTGGGTAGGGTAGTGCAGTGTAGGGTAGTGTAGTGTAGGGTAGTGTAGTGTAGTGTATGTTGGGTAGGGTAGGGTAGTGTAGGGTAGTGTAGGGTAGTGTAGTGTAGTGTATGTAGGGTAGTGTAGGGTAGGGTAGTGTAGTGTAGTGTAGTGTAGGGTAGGGTAGGGTAGGGCAGTGTAATGTAATGTAAGGCGGTACGAAGTTCGCCGGGACAGCTAGTTTATTATATAATGTGACATAATAAAATGTAACAGTAATATAAGTATTTAAGTTATACTCACCTTAATTATCTAAGTTAACTATGTGACCTTATATGCATGTATTAATAACATTTGACTTGGAATTTTCTTAACCAAAAATAAATTGAATTGAATTGAATTAGTAGTAATTTTATGAAACATACTTTGTGAAAAAATAGTAATTTAATTTCTTACTAAAGTTAGGCCTTCTTAACTACCCTGCCGGATTTTAACGCTTGCGGGTCTATATTGAAATTATTATTTTGTTAAGTTTTTAGCGTTCCGCACACCCAATGGGGAGCCCACGGGACCCTATTACTAAGCCTCCGCTATCTGTCTGTCTGCTGGTCTGTCTGTCTGTCAGCGGGCTGTATTTCATGAACCATAATAGGTAGACAGTTGTTTTTTTTACAAAACGTGTAATTCTATTGCCGCTATAACAACAAATACTAAAAATTTAAAAAAAACAAAAAAGAAGGGCATAAATCCATTCAAAAAACGTGTTTTTTATATGGAGTTCGAATAAATTGACAAACAAGTACATTTTTGTCGGTCGCGTTGATGTATTTTGTTTGTTATGTGAATAGGCATCATTGTCGTAGTTGTGTGGAGAGATATGGTGGTACGGAACACTCGGAGCGCTAGTCCGACACATACTTGGCTGGTTTTTTATTTTTATTTTCTACTAGCTGTTCCGACATACATTGTCCTGTCCTAACCATAAAAAAGTACTCTCAGTTTTCTAGAGTTAATAAATTTTCCAGTATTTAAAAAATATCTTTCCCTATAACCACAAACATTAAAAAAAATGCGAAACCAGTCCAGTCGTTCTCAAGTTATGCTCTTATCAACGAACTATATTTCATTTTAAAGCTTTTATTAAACTTGCAATTGAAAGTTTTTCATATCATGCAATGTTTGTATGCATGTATATTTGTTTAGGTCAAATCGTGAAATCGATTTTAGAGCGACTTTCAATATACGAATACAGTGCTCGCCTTTTTTTAAAGGGTTTTGAAAGTTATTGGCATACTGAGGATTCGCCATTTTTTTTTTTTTTTTTTAATGACTTCGCACAATCTAACCTGTGTTTTTGAATAAAGGACCTATAGAAGAACAAAAAATGTCATATAACATTTTGGCCTAAAGTGTCACGTTTCTGAGATAATATAGAAGTTAAAAATATTCAAAGTTATTATGGAATAACTATGAGATAACTATGAGTATGGATGAACTACGGAGATAATTATATACATATATATTCAATTATCTCCGTAACGTGACGTTTTAGGACACAATATTATATGAAATTTTTTGTTTGTCTGTATGTCTCCTATCCAAATATATAGGTCTCAATGTGCGACGTCATTTTGAAAAAAAAATATTAAATGGCGGACTCCAGTATGCCAGTCTGCATACAAAAATTTTCAAACCCATTTGGAAACGTGCCGTGAGCATTTGGCTTTTGAGCATAAAAACTATTATATACTTGTACTACAAGGTAATCAATCAGTTATAAGACTCAGGAGCAAAATGTGTCATGTGGGACTTGAAACAAAAGTTATAACACTGAAGCGGAGTTTTAAAGTGTTATGTGGGACATAAAACAGCTTACCCCAAACCGGTTTGAGACTTGAAATATTTTCTATCTGGCTATCTTCAAATCTATTGAAGATTGGACATAACACTTTTTACCGCTGGGTCCGGCTCATCAAACAGGGCATGAACCACTAAAATAGTAAAATTTGAAAAAAATGGACTTAACACAGTTTACCTCTAAGGTACAAAACTATTTTCAAATAAAATCTTGTACAGTCGAGTTCATTAATAAATTGGTAGGGCCAATGGTTCAAAACATTGTAAGCGTAGAAATAAACATAAAGTTCTATTACAAACTTAGATATCAATAAAATTTTATCATATAAACGGTTCATTAATATGTTATGGTAGTGTAGACAATAATATCTGACTACTGGATATAACCAGGTGAGATGTTGTCAAGGGTTTACCAATTGTGAATTTAAAAAAAAACAATTGTTAATTGACCGTCTGATATCTGACTTATTGATATTAGGTGTAGTCACATATTTATGTATCACAGTCTGTTTACAAATCTAATTACAATAAATGACGAATTCTAGTCATCTGATTTACTCTTTCTCATCTGTCAAAAACGAAATTTTGTTCAAAAATTTTTGAAATACCTAGGCGTGACGTCATAGTTTTGCAACGTCATTTATGTGCTCATTTTGTGATTTTGGTAAATCAAAAATCGAAGACTTAATAGAAAAAAAACGAGTAAGGTTTTCCGAAATTAAAGTAGGAGGGCAATTTAGTGATCAAGAGTTCATAATTTATTTCTGATGCTGTCGTCATCCTTATTTATTGCAAGGCACAGCTGTTTAGAGTTTTATAATACTTATCATTGCATTTTTTTAAAAGTCATGTACACGTACAGATATTGACGAACTCGACTGTACCTAAAAGATTTAAGGTTTTTCTTCAAATTACTTATTATAACACAGGGTGTAATAAAATTGGTGTATGTCCCTTTAACTGGGTTCTACTCGTCATACTAAACAACTTTCTCCAAGAAACCCATAGATTCTCAAAAAAAATAGACCTTCCGTACTAAAATGCACAAAATAACGTTTTCAGCAAAGTCGTAGAACAAAAGTTGTTCAGTATGATGTGTAGAAGGCCCAGTTAACTGGACTTACACCAATTTTGTTACATCTTGTATATATGAGGTGACTTTTAATTAGTTCTTGATAGCAAAGTATATGAATGTACTCGAGATCACAAACAACTTTCCCAAAGAAACTATATGTCAAATATGAAAAAAAAATTGGTACTTTATACATTTTTGCCGATTTGATAACTTTATTAAGTATCGAGGACCAACAATTTTTTTTCTGATTTGACAAATAGTTTCTTTGGGAAAGTTGTTTGTAATCACGAGTACATTCATATCCTTTGCTATCAAGAACTAATTAAAAGTCACCCTCTATAGTAACTATCTTCCTAAAAATTAAAAACACTTCATGTCATCTAAAACGATTTAACACTTGAATCTTTCATTTGGAATTCGAGAAGATACTTTTTATTTAATTTTTTTTCATTTCTTTATTCATAAAGATTTAGAAATTACTTGAAAATGGCCCATCAAGTTGACAGGCCGCGGGGGAAGGATTGTTAATCAGCTATGTCCCAACAAGACGGCTCATTGACTCTCTGATTAATTGTCAAGAAAGTCGCGGTGACATTAGCGCCAGCGGAAAAATATTTACGAAAAGAATATATAGCCCATAAAATTAGACATGGCCTGCTGGAATGCTTTTATTTTACTTACTAGTTTTTTCCTGCGGCTTCGCAAGCGTGGACATCGTTTTTATGACTGACTTTGAGGGTGAGTAGTGCGCGAGCCGCAAGCCGCTCGCGAGCACGGACGTCAGTTTTCTCCAGATCCCAGAACTATATCGGGCTATTTTGATTAGCCGTCTATGTCACTTCGAACCCCCATAACCAATTCTATATAAAAAATCACTATAATCTGTCATTGCTCCGTTGCCACGCCGACGTGCGCGAGCGGGGAAATGAGTTTTCCATAGACGTCCATTACGTCGTGAATAACTTCCATTACGTCATTTTCCTACATCTCAACCATCTCAGTGCAAAAAATCACAACAATCCAAAGTTTCGTTGCGATTTTAAAGAAGTTAACCAAAAAAAAAATTAGTTCCTTCAGACACTACTCACCACTAATAAAAAGTGGCCTATGTCCTTACGCGTGACACAGGCTACCTTCGTGTCAAATTCCATCAAGATTGGTCAAGGTGTCGAAACGTGAAAAGGTAAGAAACAATCACATTTATACATTTATACTAATAATAATGATGTGAAAATGTGTTTCTTTGTTTATTTGTTACCTTTTCACGCTTCAACACCTTGACCAATCTTAATTAATTTTGGCATGCAGGTAGTCTGTGTCACTGGGAAGGACATAGGCAACTTTTTATTTCGTGAAAACAGCTTAGTCTGATGTAGTGTCTAAGGGATCAAAAAATATACTTTTTTTTTGGGTAATTACTTTCAAAATCGTACATCGCAAAAGAACAATTTGTTGTGATTTTTTTACACAGAGATGGTTGTGTACCCACCCGGTAATGACGCAATTTACTAATAAGCATATCCTGACATAGTTCCGGAGGGATTTGGGGAAATCTCATTTCCACGAACGCGCACGTCGGCGTTGCAACAGAGCAACGGATTGAAGTGTTTTTTTGTATATAATTGGTTGAGGTGGTGGGAAGTGACATAGACTGCTAATCAGAATAGCCCCCTAGTTCTAATAGTTCCCTAGGGATCTAGAGAAAACTTACGTCCACGCTCGCGAGCCGCTCACGGCTTGCGCACCACTCACCCTCAAATACAGTCATAAAAACTATGTCCACGCGGGCGAAGCCACGGGCAAAAGCTAGTTTATATTATAAGTCAAGATTTAAAAAATTGCTTGATTTAGCCTTGTGACAGCGTTAATTAGAAAACCATTTTAGAAGCTATTATTTTACTAGCAATGTTTGTATGTAAATTTGTTAGGTTTGTAGTTAGGTTTGTTTAATAGCTGAAATTTGGTATGAAGCCGTATTCTCGGTGACAGATCTTTTTGGTATTTGAATTTGATCTGATGTTGAACTTTGGAGGGTGATATCAACAAGGTCCCAGGATCGTCTTTTGTTTTCAATAGATTCATAGAATACTGTGCTCGCCTTCTTTGAGTTTGGAAACTTTTCTTTAGATTCACATTTGGCACACTGAGCCTTTGGCATTTTTGAGCACAAAAACTCTTTTCAAATAAAAGGTTGTACCTGATAGTTTTTTTTGTATTCCGATTTTATTTTATCATTTCAAAAACGGCTTGATTTAACTTTGTGACAGCGTAAATCATGAAAGCATTTTTCACAGTGATTTATAATACTTTCTGGCTTAAATATTGGCACTAGAAATATAAGTTGTTTGCGCTGAATCCTCGCGAAGAGAAACTATTAATGATATTCAAATTCTGACATATAAAATTTATATGATTATTATAACGGTCCAGTTTGACTCTGTAACCTTCGCTGGCTTCACCCACCCGGTGATGATTACCAGCACACGTAGGGTTTAAACCAATTTTATGATTACCAGAGTAAAGGTTTAAATGTTACGAATAACTCAAACAAACTTAACGCCTCATCACTTTGCGGTGCCACGTTCACGCCTGTCATTCTAAATTATACGAGCGTGTCGTGTTTCACATAAGTGGGGATTTGGCAAAAAGGTGGTAATAAGGTATGCAAGCCCCCTTTCCTTTGTCGGCCACTGCGACGTGAGGGGAATCCCCCGTGCGGACACGTCAGATTTGTTGCGAAGAATTCAGAGTACGATGCCTAAAAGTAGAGTTAACTCACAGATTTGGACAGAAGGATCCGCTCGTCTACATATTTTACTCAGATTTTCTCCATACAAGCAAAAAGTAGCGCCACCTGACAATAACTCGTACAAGAAAAAAATACAATGTAAGGTTACTTAACGATGATTAATATATCCCATGTTTCTTTTAAGTCTTTTTTTCATGATTTTTACAACCTCTAACAACACAATAAGGCATTTTATATGGAATATCTTTCCACCGCACTCGTCAATTTCCCACAGACGACTGAGTCGCGAGTGTGCGAAACTATCGATTTTCGCACCAAGTCACTGGGAGCATCAGTGGCGCGCGTTGGCCGGGACCTTCGGCCAGCAATATAGAAGTCATTGAGTTAACTCAAACGTTTACTGATCTATTTATTTTCGACACCCCTACATCTTGCTTGATTCCTAGTGCATCGATGCGTGACCAATCGAGACTTACGAGAGGGCACAATAATACCTACATTTGGAAAATAATGGGAATGCTCACCCTCATTTATTATAGAGTCAAATTTGTATCAAAACATAAAGGTAAGGGTAGGTTTACACGAGCGGGGTCGCGGCCGCGCATTGTGGGGCAGCCACGCAGGCACAATGCCTCGCTGTGACATTTTCCCTAATGGTTCCAGGGAAGGCACAATAAAATGACAATACGACGCGAGATAAGGTGGCAAGTGAAAATTTTACAACGAGATTAAATTAATTCCGTCTTCATCCAACTCTGCTTGCTCAGCAACTCTTGGAGTTCATAGGCTTATAAGCACACCGCCCGAAGTCATAAACTTTCTGTACTCTCGTATTCTGGGAACTGCTTGTGATGTAACTGTTGACTCTAGGTATCTAATGAAACTTTTATAGCACTCATTTCTTGGTTTAAGAGAAGACCTTTCTTTAATCTGCTTGTTTGATCTGATATGAGATTAACGGGGACTGTTTTTTACGGGATACAGTTCCCTTTCGTTATACTTACTTACTTTAAGGAACTAGGATTTTTTTCTGTACCGCTAAGTCGTATTATGTTAATTCTTAATTCTTATATTTTTTCCAGAAGATAAAAGGCTACAACGAAATGTAGACTTTATTGAATTTCTTGCTTCTACGCCTTATGAAATATTTACATTTCTCAGGTCTTCAGTTTTCTTATGATTACAAAATTCATGATTAATATTTATTCAGATGTATTCGTATATCATTACATCAGCTCATATATACGTCTGGGCGATCGGGCCTTAGTCGACCACGCGGGCCCAGTGCGGGTTGGTCAACTTCACACACAACCTTCGAGTTACTTCGAAGGCGTGTGCAGGTTTCCTCACGATGTTTTTCTTCACCCTAAGAGCGTCGGATAAACGCACATATGAGATCGAAATTCAAAAACACATTGGTACGTGGCAGGACTCAAACCACGACTCCCCGGATAGGAGATAGCGGCCCTTGCCGTTGCGCCACCGACGCTCTCATATATAAATCGACGTATATAAATAAATCTACAATAATTTTCGAAAACACCTAAAAACTTTTAGGTACAAGTTTTTAATATGCATTGTCACGTGACATACATATGCATGCAAAATTTCAGCTCAATCGGAAACCGGGAAGTGGGTCAAATTTAACTTGAAAGATTTCACCCGAACAAACATACATTGCAAGTTAAATAAAAGCTTTTAAAAATAGGACTAAATAATTAATTAACTTAATTAATTGACTTAATTACACACAATAGGGGATCGGACTGCTAGTCATTTGAGTTACTTTTTATGAAAACGAAATTTTGTTCTAAAAATGTTTGAAATACCCACAAGTGACGTCATAGATTTTAAGGGTCATTGACGAACTTATTTTGTGAATTTGATCAATTAAAAATTGAAGACGTGATGGAAAAACAAAACAAATAAGGTTTTTTGAAACTACAAGAGGAGAGCAATTTAGGAAATCATATTTCAGATTTTATTTTTGATGCAGTCCGATCCCCTATTTAATATAACTTTGTACTATCAAAAAGCCCGTGGTCCAACTAGAGCCTTCTCCACGGTTTGCCAGCTCTGCCTAGCTCAGCCGATAGCTCAACACGACGCCATCATGCGTGTTTTGCGGGTATTCTGACATTTTAACCCACGGGCCGTTTTTCAATGAGGATTCCGGGCAGACCGTGCTTTGAGCCCTGAAAGGGTTAAACACGGCACTCTACACAGCTTTTATATTTTTTTTTTATCAGCGACGAATGAATTACTTCAAAAGTGACTGAGGAATAAATCCATTTGCAAATGGTTCGGTGACCCTGCCTAAATATTTTTCAATGTCGAAACGAGTGATCTGATACTTTGTCAAAATAAGTTCAACCAGAACACAGAAATCCAATCAAGTGCGAGTCGGACAAGCTCGCTGAGGATGTCGTAACTGCACAATTTATTAGTCACATCCTTTAATGAGTTTTGAAATGTAATATTTAATTTTCGTCAGCGGCGTAACGGCTAGGCCCTGTACATCCAATTTGGGAGGTCGTGGTTCGTATCCTGCCACGTACCAATGTGTTTTTGAATTTCGATTTCATAAATGTACGTTTATCCGACGCTCTTAAGGTGAAAGAAAACATCGTGAGGAAACCTGCACACGCCTGCGAAGAAACTCGAAGGTTGTGCGTGAAGTCGACCAACCCGCTTTGGGCCCACGTGGTCGACTAAGGCCCGAACGCCCTAATTCAGGATAAGCTCGAGCCTTTCGGTAGGGACGTATGATATGATGACATTAAATTGTCAATTATTATTAGACTCTCATTACACTAGAACTTCTGGTTTGTTGACAGAAAACTCTTACAGAGTTTAGCATACCAATTGTCAATCTTATGTTTTTTTTACTTATGTATTTCTCATTTACTGTGTACATTAAACAATAAATAAAATAAAATAAATAGAACTCAGTTTTGATAAAAGTGTATGTTGCACAGTTTCGAGGTCACACTTTAAAGCAAAAACCTGATCAAATTTCAAGTAAAATTTTGGACTGTGATAAAGATGATTTAAAGGTTAGAAATCTATTCTGTTTAGGAATTGTATTAACTTTGGTTTGTTTAGCTTTATGACAAGTAGCGCTGTTTTACCAAACTTCAATTAACTACGTGAGCTGATATGAGCAAATAACTTTTGCATAGAAAATATAATATCAAAAAATATATATTGAAAGAAACTGCTTTATAGTGCGGCGTATTTATACTCGTATTTTATAAAAGAAACACAAATATTGTTTTGCGCTGAAATACCAGCGTAACGTAATGAAATCTTTCACATAGTGAAACAAAAGAGGAGCGCCAGGACTTCCTCGGCCGTACGACTATGTTCACGACAGTGCTACGTCCGTCGTCGGCGGTCTTGCAACCCCGTGTTCACGTCGTGATACGTCGTGCGGAGGTTGTCACTTGCGACGGAACGTGACGTGCTATGTGCCTGACCCGTTCGGCTTGCCCACGCAATGTCCTGCTTGTGCATCCTAGCCATGGTACAATAATATTGGCTTTGTGCACGAGTTCAGCGCCACCTAGCGTCCGCAACTTTGTTGGCTCTGACGTTTTGACATTTAATCACAACATTGTGACAAATATTTGGACATTCAAATCAAATGAGGTAGTTATGTAAAATTCATTCAAAAAGCTCTAGGTAAATAATATTATGTTACCTTTTCAAGTGATGCAATAGAGTATGTCGTATTTTTTTTAATTTATTTCATCGTATCATATCAGCTCATACTCGTATACGTCGTCACCGAGGGGCTCGAGCCTTCCCTGAATTAGCGCGATCAGGCCTCAGTCGACTACGCGGGCCCAGCGCGGGTTGATAGACTTCACACACAACCTTCGAGTTTCTTCGCAAGCGTGTAAAGGTTTCCTCACGATGTTTTCCTTCACCGTAAGAGCGTCGGATAAACATACGTATGAAATCGAAATTCGAAAACACATTACGTGGCAGGATTCGAATCACGACCTCCCGGACAGAAGCCGTCGAAGAATGTACTTATTAAATGAAAAACTCAATTTTGGTATTAAAGGAAAACTTGCAAGGAGCGCACATTCAAATAAATTTAGCGGCAGTGAAAACTGACCCTTTAGAAAATTTTACACTGCGTAACATTACACTACGGTAGCAGTGGTTGCAGATAGCACGTAGAACAGATAACCTTTGGGGTAGCAAAGTTCTCGAGTGGTGACTGCGCAACGGAAGACATAGCGTAGTAACCACCTCCGTGCGTTATGGTTAGTCCATTCGCATCGAGGTCATGGGTTCGATTCCCGGTGGGGTCAACTTGTAAGATTCGGTTTGGTTGGTGGTTGGTTCTAAGCCCGCCTGGCTAGCTACCACAATCTTATCTAAGTCTTGCCGCCAAACATCAATGTTAACAACATTGATGTGTTCCGGGTTGAAAATAATATAGACAGTTCTCCATTGCGTTGGGGAATCTTGGTAAGCCCCCTTCCATCTTAGGCATCATCGTCACTTACCATCTGGTGAGATGACGCCAAGGGCTTATACCAATTGTGAATAAAAAAAGTAGGCAGGGGTCGAGGAAAACCGCTGGATGCAGAAAGTGTAGGATCGGTCGTTGAGGAAATCCTTGGGGGAGGCCTACGTTCAGCAGTAGACGTAATCTTTTGGCTGTGGTGGATGATGATGGAATAAAAATAAAATCGTCCAGGTGCGTTTCGTAACACGCATAGTGTAGGGTCTTGGAGTCATCACTTGAAAACTGTTCATCTCAGGATAACCTTAATACTTTTCCTAGGTCCAATAGTTTAAAAATACAAGGTTACAGGAGAACCCAGGAGGTCATGGTTCGAATCCTGCCACATAACAATGTGTTTTCGAATTTCGATTTCATATGAGCCTTTATTCGACGCTCTTACGGTGAAGAAAAATATCGTGAGGAAACCTGCACACGCCTGCGAAGAAACTCGAGGGTTGTGTGTGTGTTTCTTTTTTTTCGAATTTCGATTTCATACGTATATATATTATGTGTATATTAACAATAGCGTCGGTGGCATAATGGCAAGTACCGCTACCTCCTGTCCGGGAGGTCATGGTTCGAATCCTGCCACATACCAATGTGTTTTCGAATTTCGATTTCATATGTATCTTTATTCGACGCTCTTACGGTGAAGAAAAATATCATGAGGAAACCTGCACACGCCTGCGAAGAAACTCGAGGGTTGTGTGTGTGTTTCTTTTTTTTTCGAATTTCGATTTCATATGTATCTTTATTCGACGCTCTTACGGTGAAGAAAAATATCGTGAGGAAACCTGCACACGCCTGCGAAGAAACTCGAGGGTTGTGTGTGAAGTCGACCAACCCGCACTGGGCCCGCGTCGTCGACTAAGGCCCGATCACCCTAATTCAGGGTAGGCTCGAGCCTCTCGGTGGGGACGTATATGAGCTGAAAATGAATGTAATTATATTGTAGTTATGTACGTATATATGTCTCTTTGGCTGAGCCTGTAGCCTAAACGGCTTAATGGATTTTGGTATGTGAGGTGTCGTTAGATTCGTCTTGATAACGAAAGTGACATGAGACATAATTTTGACTCGACTGTGAGAAAAACTGTGCGTCTTCGTTCATCATGCGAACGGCCAAGGAGTGGAATTCCCTTCCCGGCGTCTGTATTCCCCGATTCGTACAATTTAGGAATCTTTAAGACGAGAGTGAATAGGCACTATTTGAGCTTGCGTGTCACATCCTCGGCTGCATCGGCACTTACCATCAGGTGAGATGCAGCCAAACGTACTCAAATTTTTATTAAAAAAATAAAATAAAAGAGGGGTAGTATTTATATGCAGTCTTTATTTTTATTTTCAACTAAACTGGTTTGGTTCTTATTTTGGCATCAGTGCTTGTGTAGGGAGTTGTTGACCAAAACTACACCTCGTAATTAGATTTTTTGCTCAATGATGTTTTCAATCGTTATCATGTTTCATTAGCAGCATTAGTGCAATATTTAAAAGCAATCATCTCTATCTAACGCACAGCTCAGTGAAAACTCGCAGCTAGCGCGACAATCTGCCGATATTGATAGCGCGCGACACGAATGTCTGTAAGGCCGGGCTCGTGAAGCTGTACAACTTTCTAGCGGCGAACGTTTGCAGGACCAACAAAGGACTTACCAACAAAATTGACTTGCAGTATGGCAAGAAGCAGCAGGCGCGCGAGAGGCCCTCCCCTGCGCGCGCGCACTCCACCCATCGTGTCTCAGCGACCGGCCTGCTGCTGCCATCTACCGCCTCTCCGCGTCCTCCAGAGCTTCCTACTCATCTTCAGGAACGATCGCATTGCTGCGGATGACCTGAAAGTGAGAGAAGGCTTTTTATCGTCCAGTAACATTTTTTTTGATAAATTAGAGACTGGGCGTCCCTTAACATACGGTCAAAATGAATCATCAATTTCGCAATTTTTTCCTACTACAGAAAACAGGAGGGGTTATGAATCTTAAAGGCTATGTACGATATTTAAGCAACATGAATGTATTGTAAGGTGGACTGTGCAGCCTTAAATACAGAACTTATTAATACTAAAATAACATATCCCTTAATTCGTGGTGATTCAAAGAAAACAAACCTCAACTCAGTTGTTGTTGTTAAGTATGTACTTATTTAATTGTAAGTATTTTGTCAACCTCAGTATATATGTTGCAGGCATATTGTTTGATTCGTCATTATACAAATGGTCAGGCAAATTATAAAATTGCGAGGGGGGAGCCAGGCTCTCTGACTGTTAAATCAATCAAACCTGACCGAACCTAACATCGCTCGTTTCGCTCGCTCATTTCCAATTTGCCGTACGGCAGTTGATTGATTGATTGAAAACACTTTATGGCACTACACAAGAGGAAAAAAATACAATCAAAATTTGCCTGACTCGGCATTTAACAATCTGAGTACAAAATTTTACAATTTGTCTGACCGTTTATATACGGACGAATTATTACAAATTGCCTGACCTTTCGAGGTACGGAACACAAAAAAATAATTACAGACCTAATTTTTTAAAAGTTTTTTCTAGATTCTAGAATTCTTTAATCTTCGGAATTATCTTACTAACCATCATCATGACCAGGTGAGATGATGCCAAGGGCTTGCCAATTGTGAATAAAAAAAAATATTTAAAAGGTTTTTTGAGTGAAAACTTGAATATTAACGTTGTGCATTTTTGATATTTTGGAATGGTTAGGGAATAATTTTGCACGAATTGCTTTGATTATCAGTATAAAAGTACTATCATTTATGTGGTAGAATACAATATTTATTTATTGCGCTATCGTACACAAACATGACAATTTATATGGCCAGAGGGACCATGTGTGATTTGTCCTAGAATATTTATTTATTATTTATTTATTTATATTACATTAAAAAGTTTATATCTCAGAAAAATCAACAAAAAATCAACTCCATCTGTCTTACGAATATTCGATCAGGTCACGTGTCCTGACGCGAGTTTAACATTTTTTACCCATTACAAAACAAGTGCACAACGCCGCTAAAAAAGTTTTCACTTCAAAAAGGTTTTTGAAAAATTTGGTCACCTTTGTGCGATCTTTGAAAATGGTAAAATGTTTATAATTTTATTTATGCCTGAGAATAATAAAATAAACAGTAAAACGCTATCTCAAATATTATGAACGAATGTGGGCGATGCGTGCGTTCCCTTCTAAAAGAATTTCATATCAAAGATCTGTTACAAGGGCTGGGGGCACAGGGCGCCCACATCGACCCCTGCCAGGGAACAACAAGGCTCACTGGATGAGAGAATTAAAAAATAAAGAATACGATCAATTCAATTCAAAATATGATACGAAGATAAAGAATATAAAATTGCAAACGAGGTGACATTTGTAAGCCAGAACCGCAACACAGATATTATGCAATCTTTCTAATCTTCTTTAACTTATATCTTTATATTTATATTTTGTATATATTAGTTACACCATTTATAACTCAAGAACGGCTGGACCAATTTTTATGATTTTTGTGTTTTTGCATTTGTCTTCGTCCGGAATAGGATAATAAGTATTAAATTATGATATTCATCAATAAAAAAAAATAGTCAAAAAATAATTGGTGTTTGGATAGGGTAGGGTAGTGTAGGGTAGGGTAGAGTAGTTTAGTGTAGGGTAGGGTAGTGTAGGGTAGGGTAGGGTAGTGAAGGGTAGGGTAGGGTAGTGAAGGGTAGAGTAGGGTAGGGTAGTGTAGTTTAGTGAAAGGTTGAACAAAGTTCGCTGGGACAGCTGTAACTAGCTAGTAATGTTATGTAAAGGACATAGGCAACTTTTTATCAAGTAAATTTAGTTCAACATAGTCCGAAAAAATACTTTTTTTTGGTTAATTTCCTTAACATCGCAACGGAACAATGAATTGTTGTGATTTTTTGCACAGAGATGCTTGAGGGGGTGAAAAGTGAAATAATATACTAATTAGCATATCCTTACCTTGTTCCCGAGGTAACTGGGGAAAACTTGCGCACTTGAGCGTCGCAACGGAGCACTGGAATGTAGTGATTTTTTTTATAGAATTGGTTGAGGGGTGGGAAGTGACATAGACTGCTTATCAGAGTATCCCGTTATACTTCCTGAGGGATCTGAAGAAAACTCATGTACACGTTCGCGATCCGCTGCGGCTCGCGCACCATTCACAAGTATGTCCGAGTAAAACTTGCGATACGTTAAACACAGGTAGGTCAAACAAGTTAATACTAAACATGCATGTGTAACAAAAATGCCAAATTTCAGCTTTATAGCAGTGAGAATAGTCTTATAGTAAAACGGCTGTGACATACCAACGGATGGATGTAACGAACGAAACTATAAGAATTCTTAATTGGACAACAAAGTCCTTATACATGAATTCGTCAGTGATTGTTAGTGCCATTTATTTATCTCGAAAGTTTCTGTGCTTCGCAAGACACGTTAACCCGTAGATATTAGTCCAAAAGCGTCGGTGGCTCAACCGGTAACGACTCGGTCCTCCTAACCAGAGGTGTCGGGTTCAAATACAGACGGCCAATGTACTAATGATGTTGCTGATCCCCTTCGATGATGGTACAGGAAATGCAGGGCGACGCGGAGGTTGTAGAGACAAGGAAAACAGCCGTGATATCTTCAGTCTTGAACAATTTCAGTGGTTGATTTGCTTATGGGAGCTCGAGGGAGGTCTCGTTGTTACTCGGTGGCTTGTCGAAAATGTTTGATTTGAATGAATACGCTCTATGACGCCTACGCTATATTTATATTAAATTTCCAGAGCGGGATGGCGCCATAGGAGGAAGCGAGATGGAAGATGGTGCACTTACCCACCCCTTTGGAGCAATACCGTACAGAGAGCCGCCTACGACCAATTTCCGCGCCGCGCCGTTTTGAAATAACGGTCGCGGAGGCAGCTCGCTGCTTACCAAAAAACCTCTTACCTCTCCTCAGGGGTTCTACCAGGCTTCCATCTCGCCACCTTTACCAAACTAATTACCTAGACCTCCCTCTAAGCCTCCCCAAGCAAAACACAGTTACAAAACACATTTATTTAGAAAACATACAAAAGGCTTATAAAACAAGATAACTTAAAAACTACAACTTAACTATCTATATCTATGTACATATAACAATTCAAAAATAAAACGTATCGCACTTTAAGACATACACAAATTTACAATCAACAAAATTTATCAACAAGTAACTTTACGTTTTTGAGTGTCCATCGTGCACATTCTCCCGCCGTCACCTTCGTGATCCAGCACTGGTAGCACGATGATCTTCTTGGTGGGCCGCCTCAGCACGCGTCCTCGGCTCGTGGTCACCTCCACCACGCGCACTTCGCCATCCTCGCCCGGGAACGTCCGGGTGATGCGTCCTCTGGGCCAGCAGTTGCGTGGCAGGTTGCTGTCGGCGATGACCACCAGGTCACCGATTTTGGGGGCCTCTCCGGAGGCCCTGGGCTCCCGCCGGTGTTGGAGTGTGGGGAGGTACTCTCTCACCCACCGCCGCCAGAAGTTGTCGGCTAGCAGCTGTGCGCGCCTCCAGTGCGTGCGCGCGTTGATGTCTTCGGGAGTGAACGTGCCCGGGGAAACGTGAAGGGGCGCGCGTGATGCGCCAGGCGGCCCGCCGGCAGGTTGCCAGTTAACGGGCTGGCGGGTTTCGCCTTCCTCAGGCGACAGGCAGGGCAGCTTCGCAGGACTTCTTTGACTGTAGGTCGGATGCGCGTGACCCATAGTCGCTGGCGCGCCTTGTTCACCACCAGCTCCACTCCGCCGTGGCTCAGCCGCTCGTGCAGGTGTTGCAGGTACAGGCGGGTGTAGGGGTGCCTGCCGTCCAGCACTGCGGGGCTTGCAGCTTCTTCTGATATGTCGACGGCCTTCTCCACTCGTCCTTTGAGTCGCAGGATTCCGTCGGTGCCCACCGTAATACTTAGGGCGGCTAGCTTATCGTCGCCGGTAGGTAGGGTTCCTTTCTCGATTCTCCGTCTCTCTCTCGCATACGAGTCTTCCTGCGCTGCTCGCACCCATAGCCTTTCTGTGCGTATGAGTAGGTGCGCTTCGATTCCCATGAAGCGGTCCGGCGTGTCGACTGAAAGGCCTTTCTTCAGTTTCTTTTTCTTTTTAGCCTCTCCCCGCGTAGGATCTCTGTTTTCATTTTTGGCAGTTCGCTTCCTCTTCGCGGCTGCAATGTGTTGTGTGCGGCCTCGGCATCGCTCGACGAACTGTAGAACACGCGCTGTTGCTCGGATGAGGCGTGTCCAGCGTGAAAATCTCGCTACGTCGGGCAGGTGGGCGTGGCTTCGTAGCGTCGTAGTCGTCGTAGTCGCGTAGCAAGCTTCTCGTTCTTCCCCGGTGACTGAGGCCGCGGCACGTCAGTTTTCTTGCGGCCAGCATTCCTCAGGTTGATATAGGAACTCGGGGCCGTGAAACCATCTGTGTGCGGCGCCGAAGTCCGCCGGGGTGGCTCGCGTAGCATCATCAGCGACGTTATGGGCTGTTGGGACCCATCTCCACTCGTTTTTCTTCGTCGTTTCTTCGATTTCTGCCAGCCGGTGTGCCACAAAGCACTTGAATGCTCGCGGCTCGGCTCGTATCCATGCGAGAGCCGTGCGAGAATCGGACCAGTAGTGTCGCGCCTCTGCTTCCCAGTCGTGTTCGCGCGCGACAGTGTGGGCTAGTCGCGCTCCCAGCAGCGCCGCCTGCAGCTCGAGCCTCGGGATCGACACGGGTTTGAGTGGTGTCACCCGGCTCTTAGCGGCAGCCAGCACGACGCTCACGCTTCCATCGGACCTCTCGTTCCGCCAGTACACAGCGGCGGCGTAGGCTTCCTCGCTCGCGTCGACAAAGGTGTGGAGCGCCCGCTTGGTCACGGCGCCCGTGTCGTAACAGCGTGGGATGCGTAGCCGCTCCGTAGCGCGTAGCGTGCGTAGCCACTCGTACCATTTTTCGTGTAGCTCGTCTGGCAGATCGGCGTCCCAGTTAGTGTGGTAGCGCCAGGTGTCTTGCATGATGCGCTTGGCCGGCGTAGTTACAGGTGCTATTAGCCCCAGCGGATCGTATAGGGACATGATCACGCTGAGGGCCTCTCGTTTCGTCGGCGCGCGCAGCCCGTCGATGACTTCCAGTGGCGCCCTCTTGCGGTTGAGTCTGAAGCCTAGGTTGTCCGGCCCTACTTCCCAGAGCAGGCCCAGTGTTCGCTCTGTCTCGCTCCCGCCGATAGGGATGGTAGCCTCCGCCTCGTTCGTAGCGTAGTGACGGAGCACGGAGGGCGAGTTGGATGCCCACCCGCGCAACTCAAAGCCGGCCTGCCGATGGATGTGTTCGACCGCCGTGGCTGTCTCGAGGGCCTCTCCGTCTGTCCCGTAGCTGGCGATGTAGTCATCCATATAGTGACTTTTCACTATAGCCTGCGCCGCCTCCGGGAACTGTTCTGCATAGTCAGCTGCGTTTTTGTTTTTGACGAAGAGAGCTGTGCACGGCGATGAGGTCGCACCGAACACCACGCTCGTCATTCGGTATTCTGACGGCGGCACATCTCCTCTCTCGCTCCCTCTCCACAGGAAGCGCAGGGCGTCTCTGTCTTCTGGTTTTATGCGTATTTGCATAAACATCTCGCGAATGTCCGCAGTCACAGCGTACGGGCTCTGCCGGAAGCGCATAACTACGCCGGGCAGAGATTGTAGTAGGTCGGGCCCGGGCAGCAGCGCGTCGTTCAGGCTTCTCCCCTCAGTTCTGGCAGCTGCGTCGTGCACAAGACGTATCTTCGGCTTGTCTGGGTTGACCACAGCGAAGTGAGGTAGGTACCACACCTTTCCAGGTGTAGGCTGCGTCGTGGCGGGCTCGGCGTACCCCTTGGTAAAGAGGTTCTGCATCCTTTCTTCATACTTTGTTTTCAGATCAGGATCTCGATCTAGGCGCTTCTCGATGTTGAGCAGCCTCTTCTTTGCATTGCCATAGTTGTCGGGCATTATTGTGTTGTCTTCTTTCCATAGAAGGCCAGTTTGGAAGCGACCATCTGGGAGGCGTGTGGTTGTCTCCTCTAGCAAGCGTAGCGCTCGCTGCTCCGGGTCATCGCGCGTCTTCCTTGGCTCAACGCCCAGCGACTCCAGGGCGAAGTATCTCCGCATAGCATTTTCCATTTCGTCGCTGGATTCCTCCTTGGTAGACAGATACCCGCAAAACGAAACGGGCTCTGTGTGCGACGAGCGGCACCCGTGTAGCACCCACCCGAGTTGTGTGAGTGAGGCTACGGGTCGGTCTCTCCGTCCTGCTCGCACATCGCGCGACACGATGAGTTCCCAGTTATCTTGCCCGATGAGAACTTTCGGCTTGGCATTCTGGTACATCAGTTCATGTCTGAGGTCCTCCAGGTGTGGGCAGTCCTCCAGGTCTTCTTCGCCGAGCGACTGAGTAGTGAAATCGAGTCGCTCGACCGTGCGTGCCCCTTGCAGTTCGTAAGAATCGAGTGAGTATTTCCCTCTCACTCGCACGTCGACTGTTTTGCTGTTTTCGTGCTTGCGCCGCGTGCCGTTGACTCCTATGACCCACAGGTTGTTAGTGGGCCCTTCCAGGCCGAGGGACTCGACGATGTCTTCGTCAATGATGGTGATAGTACTGCCCTCGTCCAGCAGCGCGTACGTCTCGACAGTGTTTCGCGGACCGGTGAGAACGATCGGCGCGATTTTCAAGTAGGCCCGGCGTGAGCCCGCCCGAGTGGAGTGGGCGAACTCGAGGGCCGACGCGACTTCTTCCGCCTTCTTGGGTTCTTCTCTCGGCCGCTCTGAATGCAGCAGCGAGTGATGGGGAGCGCGACAGCCGTTTGTTCCACACGGCTTCGCTCGGCAACTGAAGCGTCTGTGGTTGCTCCTCACACACCGGAAGCATTGGCGGTGCCGGCGTACCAGGTCCCAGCGTCCGTTGACATCAGCCTCGACGAACTGTCGGCACTCCAACAGTTTGTGACTGCCGCTGCACTGTGGGCATGTCGTGGTTGTAGGCGTAGTTGCCGTTGCAGCGAAGTTTTTCTCTACGATCTTCTTTCTCGCTCTCTCTCGTGGCGTCTCAGCTGGTGTTGTTTCAGCCGGAGCGTAGGGGCCGCATTTGTCCGCCTCTTCGTTGAGAAAAGATGCCAGTTTTTTGAGGTCTGGCGTGTTGTCTTCTCGCGCTGCGAAGTCATACCACTTGTTTCGGAGTATCGGTGAAATCTTCTCAAGAATTGTGCGTACCAGCTCGGGATTGCATAGGTACGCGTCTCTCCGCAGCGCCTCGATGGTGGCCACAACATTTGCTACTTTGTTCGCAAAAACACACACTTCTCGTGGGCTGTCTCCTATGCGGGATAGCGCGCGGGTTTTCTCAATCTCGCGCAGGACTAGCGCTTCTGCTCGTCCGAACCGCCGCTCCAGAGCCTCGATGATTTTTCTGGGTTCCGTGCTGCTGATTAGTAAGCAGCTGGCAGCTTCCTTTGCTGCTCCGGTGAGGCTCTTTCGAATTCTTGCGACGTTTTCTGTTCTTGTGAAATTTGTTTCTGTCTCGACGAATGCTGTCTTAAATGCAAGCCAGCTATCACTTGTCCCGTCGAAACCAGGCAGCTCCTGGAGATATCTGGGCGCCCCTCTCGCCGATGTGCGAATGACGCTCTGTAGGGCCGCTGCGAGGGCCGCAATGTCGGTTTGCGGCGCAGCCGGCTCGGTTTTCTGAGGGGTGCTCTCCGGTTTCGCGGACTCCTCCCCACCCTGCCCCACGGGTTCTCGTGAGGCCGCAGGCCGCAGTCGTTCGGTCACCGCAGGCCCCGGTTGGGTGTGAGCGTGTCCTTTCGCTCCTGTGTGCTTTTCCATCCATTCAGCCACTCGCTCTGAGCCCTGCCTGACTTCTTCGTCAGCCGATTCATCTGCAGGGTCCAGCTCCTGGTCAGAGTCCTCCATAATTCTCCGCAAATGTGCCTCCTCTAAGGCCCGTTCCGCCGCGATTGCTTTGACCGCCAGCTCAGCCAGCCTCTCCTTGGCTTCCAGTTCCGCGAGGAACCTCTTGCGAGAAGCCTTGGAGCGGTCTGACCTAACTGATTTAGGTCGGGTCTCCACAACCGTGACGTCAGCCTCGGTGTTCGTAGTTTCCGTTACGGTTTCCCCAGTTTGCGTAGTGCCGTGGCTCCAGGTCGCTGTTTCTCCCGAAGTCGTGTTTCCCGTACCTTCAGTTGTGGTATTTTCAGAATCCGTCGTCTCTTGGGCAGCCTGCTTGGACGCGGTCTTGGAACGCGTGGATCTCGTCATGGCGGCGTGGCTCGACGACGTAGTTCTTCAGGTTTTTTCTCTTCAGTCCAGGGATCCGGCTTCACGAAGGACCATAAAATGGTGTCCAGGGATCCGGCTTCACGAAGGACCATAAAATGTTGTCCAGGGATCCGGCTTCACGAAGGACCATAAAATGTTGCTGATCCCCTTCGATGATGGTACAGGAAATGCAGGGGGACGCGGAGGTTGTAGAGACAAGGAAAACAGCCGTGATATCTTCAGTCTTGAACAATTTCAGTGGTTGATTTGCTTATGGGAGCTCGAGGGAGGTCTCGTTGTTACTCGGTGGCTTGTCGAAAATGTTGGATTTGAATGAATACGCTCTATGACGCCTACGCTATATTTATATTAAATTTCCAGAGCGGGATGGCGCCATAGGAGGAAGCGAGATGGAAGATGGTGCACTTACCCACCCCTTTGGAGCAATACCGTACAGAGAGCCGCCTACGACCAATTTCCGCGCCGCGCCGTTTTGAAATAACGGTCGCGGAGGCAGCTCGCTGCTTACCAAAAAACCTCTTACCTCTCCTCAGGGGTTCTACCAGGCTTCCATCTCGCCACCTTTACCAAACTAATTACCTAGACCTCCCTCTAAGCCTCCCCAAGCAAAACACAGTTACAAAACACATTTATTTAGAAAACATACAAAAGGCTTATAAAACAAGATAACTTAAAAACTACAACTTAACTATCTATATCTATGTACATATAACAATTCAAAAATAAAACGTATCGCACTTTAAGACATACACAAATTTACAATCAACAAAATTTATCAACAAGTAACTTTACGTTTTTGAGTGTCCATCGTGCACAAATGAGTTTTTCGAAACTTACGTACATGCTTTAACGGTGAAGGAAAACATCGTGAGGAAACCTGCACACGTCTGCGAAGAAACTCGAAGGTTGTGTGTTAAGTCGACCAACCCGCACTGGGCCCACGTGGTTGACTAAGGCCCGATCGCCCTAATTCAAGGTAGGCTCGGGCCCCTCGAGCTAATATGATGATGATGATGGATTAGTCAATGGCAGTTAGAGGCCGGTTGCTTAAGGCTTATACCGCCGCCAACGACCAGCTTTGTAACCACTTTTTACTTTAATTGAGGACTGTTGGATTGAAGAAAAAAATTGTTTTGGAATTTACAGGATATGAGGAGTGATTTTGGTTTCTCGAATTCTATTTATATACACAGAACTAAAGTAAAAATATCCTAATGCACTTTTTGATGTGTAACATCTTTGCTCTCGCTTTCCTGCAATTTGTGGGAAGGATTTCGTGAAATGGGACGGAAATGTGTCCCATGTGTAACAGGAAGTCGCGTTTTTTCAGGCTTTAAAAGCGCGGAAAAGGCAAAGGTATCTATGACCATACAGCCTAGTCTGCCGTATCTTTGCCGTCCTTTTATAAAGTATTTTGTCACATGTTACACATCATATGCGAGTACTGTAGGTCTCGCTCGAATTTTTTTTTCTAGTTGTAACCATAGAACTGCTGCAATTTTAATCGAAACATTATGATAATTTATGAACTTCCTAACAAAACAATATGAAATTAATTTTGTTTTCTTGCATTTTGCTTATTCTAATTATATTTTTAATTAATTAAAACCCACAATTTTCGCACGATTCGTCCGCAGCGATTGACGTAACAGCCACGTTGCAGTACAGGCTGACAATAACTTTATTTCCGAGCTATTTGGTTCGATATTTGAAACATAGTGAATCGACTTGCTAATTTTAGGGACCGAGGAGCAAGTTGACGACTAGCCTTGCAACCTATATTTTCCCGACTACGGAAGATACCCTTGCCCCAGCAGTCTGGACTTAAAGTAACGGACTCAAAATGTTATTATTTATTTATTTATATAGGTATGTATATATATAATATATGCGTACATATAAAATTATTTATTTTATAGTCCGAGTAGGTTTTATTTATTAAGTATATGTTTTTTTTATTATTCACAATTGGTAAACCCTTGACATCATCTCACCTGGTGGTAAGTGACGATGTTGCCGAAAATGGAAGCGGGCTTACCAAGATTCCCCAACGCAATGGGGAATTGGCTATGTTATCTTCATGCCGGAACACACCAATGATATCAACATTGATATTTGGCGGCAAGACTTAGATAAGATGGTGGTAGCTAGCCAGGCGGGCTTAGAAAATGCCCTACCACCAACCAAATATATATTTTATTTTTTAGTATATAAAAAGTGATAATAGCTTTATATGTTTTAGTTTAAGTTTAAAATTATTATTCATTAAAATTTTCTGTTGTTGTTGCTCGCGTACTACCTGTCTCCTTACTTTTTCTCCGAGCACTGGGTTGTCTGGTAGAAATCGCTCTCAGCGATAAGACAGCCTAAATTGTACGTTTTTGTATATGTGGTATTATGTATAAGTGGTGTAGACCAAAAACATATTTATCTATACTTATCATAAGTCCTCTAAAAATGCGTTCAAAATCTGTAGGCAATGACCAGCATTATGACAACCAATTTTACTATGAGAACCTTCTTGTCTGCGTTAGTAGGTAAAATCTGTGCTTTCATGTTATAACTGTTTCGATTTTTGTAACGTTTTGTATTTTAATTTGGAATAGCTGTCTGAACTCAAGTTGGTCTCTATTCTAGTATACGCATTATGTTTTTATTGCATTTTTTTAATATCTAGAGCGTCGATGGCGTACGGTTGCGGCCGCTACCTCCTGTCCGGGAGGCCGTGGTTCGAATCTTGCCACGTACCAATGTGTTTTCGAATTTCGATTTCATATGTACGTTTATCAGACGCTCTTACGGTGAAGGAAAATATCGTGAGGAAACCTGCACAAGCCTACGAAGAAACTCGAAGGTTGTGTGTGAAGTCGATCAACCTGCACTGGGCCCGCGTGGTTGACTAAGGCCCGATCGCCCTAATTCAGAGTAGGCTCGAGCTCCTCGGTGGGGACGTATATATGAGCTGATAAGATGAAGATTTTAATATCTATAGTCTAGATATTTTACAGGTAGCACTAGTAGCAATGCAGGTCATTTCATAGGATTCAAATGCAAATATAAATTTATTCTTTTTTTTACTGGATTAAGCATAGGTGTCAAATGCAAATATTTAATCATTCTTTTTTTAATGCAAGTTTCATCAAAATCGGTTTAGTAGTTTTTAAGATATGGACTGTTAAGTGTGAACCAGTCACTGGAAAACACGTCGTCGGTTTAACGCCGCACATTTGTTAATGAAGTCGACTGGTATTAACGTTTTTAGCGTGGTCAATCGTTATTCTAAAAAAGTTAAGAAGGAAACAAAAAAAAAATGAGACCTACAGTTCTCGCATATGATGTGTAACATGTGACAAAATACTAATGAAATTAATTAATTATCGGGTCGTACATTCACGGGCCGACCCTTCGAATAGTAGTAGTGTCATCTTTGCCTTTGCCATCACACTAGGCGGCATGGCTATGACAACCTTAGTTTTCGAGAATTAAAAAACGTTCGCATTTCCTGTTGCACATTTCCGTCCCATTTCACGAAATCACTCCCACAAATTGCAGGAAAGCGAGAGCAAAGATGTTACACATCAAAAAATATCATAATTATTAAAAAAATTAAGAAAGAAACAAAAAAATCGTAATCCCTAAAAAAAGAGAGAAACAAAAAATTCCTACCCTAAGTCCATCTTAAAACATCAATAAAAACCACATCTTAATTGTTTTAGAAATTATTGAATATAGCGTGCAAAAACGTACAAAAACAGAAATTCTGGTACAGTTTTATTTAATGGGCTTACCAATTGGATAAAAAAATATATAGATATCACGTTAAATGTAACGGACGACAAGAATTTTGTACAATACAGTTTTCAAAACTGCGCGCGTTGTACAAAAAGCGTAGATACCGACAGCGAACACGCTTATCTGTGCTATAGGTTTAAACCATTTAACTTTTTTGCAGATTTAAATTAAATAACAAGGGAAAACCAATGTTGGCTTGTAATCCCAAACTTTTTAGTGTTCCGTACCAAAAGGGTGAAACGGGACCCTGTTACTAAGTCTCCGTTGTCCGCCCGTCTGTCTGTCCGTCTGTCACCAGGCTGTATTTCATGAACCGTAATAGGTAGACAGTTGAATTTTTTACATACTACTAGCTGTCCCGGCGAACTACGTACCGCCTTACATTACATTACACTGCCCTACCCTACCCTACCCTACACTAGACTACCCTACCCTACCTACACTACCCTACCCTACACTACCCTACCCTACTCTACCCTACCCTACCTACACTACACTACACTACACTACACTACACTACACTACCCTACCCTACACTACCCTACACTACACTACCCAACCCTACCCTATCCTACCCTACCCTAAAAAAAAAATTATGTTGGCCGATTCTCAGACCTACTCAATATGCTCACAAAATTTCATGAGAATCGGTCAAGCCGTTTCGGAGGAGTAAGGGAACGAAAACTGTGACACGAGAATTTTATATATTAGACTAGCTGTCCCGGCGAACTACGTACCGCCTTACATTACATTACACTGCCCTACCCTACCCTACACTACACTACACTACCCCACCCTACCCTACACTACACTACCCTACCCTACACTACCCTAACCTACACTACCCTACCCTACATACACTACACTACACTACCCTACCCTACACTACCCTACACTACACTACCCTACACTACACTACCCTACCCTACCCTACACTACCATACCCTACACTACCCTACCCTACCCTACATACACTACACTACACTACCCTACCCTACACTACCCTACACTACACTACCCTACACTACCCTACCCTACACTACACTACCCTACCCTACACTACCCTACCCTAAAATAAAATAGATGTTGGCCGATTCTCAGACCTACTCAATATGCTCACAAAATTTCATAAGAATCGGTCAAGCCGTTTCGGAGGAGTACGGGAACGAACATTGTGACACGAGAATTTTATATATAAGACTAGCTGACCCGGCGAACTACGTACCGCCCTACATTACATTACACTGCCCTACCCTACCCTTCCTTACACTATACTACACTACCCTACCCTACCCTACACTACACTACCCTACACTACACTACACTACCCTACCCTACACTACCCTAACCTACACTACACTACCCTAACCTACACTACCCTACACTACCCTACCCTACACTACCCTACCCTACTCTACCCTACCCTACCTACACTACACTACACTACACTACACTACACTACACTACCCTACCCTACACTACCCTACACTACACTACCCAACCCTACCCTATCCTACCCTACCCTAAAAAAAAAATTATGTTGGCCGATTCTCAGACCTACTCAATATGCTCACAAAATTTCATGAGAATCGGTCAAGCCGTTTCGGAGGAGTAAGGGAACGAAAACTGTGACACGAGAATTTTATATATTAGACTAGCTGTCCCGGCGAACTACGTACCGCCTTACATTACATTACACTGCCCTACCCTACCCTACACTACACTACACTACCCCACCCTACCCTACACTACACTACCCTACCCTACACTACCCTAACCTACACTACCCTACCCTACATACACTACACTACACTACCCTACCCTACACTACCCTACACTACACTACCCTACACTACACTACCCTACCCTATCCTACACTACCATACCCTACACTACCCTACCCTACCCTACATACACTACACTACACTACCCTACCCTACACTACCCTACACTACACTACCCTACACTACCCTACACTACCCTACCCTACACTACACTACCCTACCCTACACTACCCTACCCTAAAATAAAATAGATGTTGGCCGATTCTCAGACCTACTCAATATGCTCACAAAATTTCATAAGAATCGGTCAAGCCGTTTCGGAGGAGTACGGGAACGAACATTGTGACACGAGAATTTTATATATAAGACTAGCTGACCCGGCGAACTACGTACCGCCCTACATTACATTACACTGCCCTACCCTACCCTTCCTTACACTATACTACACTACCCTACCCTACCCTACACTACACTACCCTACACTACACTACACTACCCTACCCTACACTACCCTAACCTACACTACACTACCCTAACCTACACTACCCTACCCTACATACACAACACTACACTACCCTACCCTACCCTACACTACACTACCCTACACTAGACTACCCTACCCTATTCTACACTACCCTACCCTACACTACCCTACCCTACACTACACTACCCAACCCTGCCCTACCCTAACCTACCCTACCCTACACTACCCTAAAAAAAATAGATGTTGCCCGATTCTCAGACCTACTCAATATGCTCACAAAATTTCATGAGAATCGGTCAAGCCGTTTCGGAGAAGTAAGGGAACGAAAACTGTGACACGAGAATTTTATATATTAGATGATGTATTTCGTTGCCGCTAAAACAACAAATACAAAAAATTAGAATAAGTGAAAAAGTAAGGTGGGTCTCCATATGAAAAACGTGTTTTTTTTAAACGTGAAGAAACTAGCGCCATCTAGTATAATGGTACGGTTCTGACTCCCACTTGGCCGTTTTTGTTAACTAATATCAATTAGGGGGGAGATTCAAGATTCAAGGTAATAAAGGTTTTTAATTCAAAATAGGTGCAAATTACACTCTTTCTGATAGTCATAAAATAATAAAAACATAATTTCATTTGTGAAAAATCAAGAAATAAACAATCATGCAATCATTAATAATGTCAAAATTTCATCCTTGATATAAACCAGATTATGTCATTAGAACATATTAAAAACAATATGACATGAAAAGTTATACATAAAAATCATTTAATGATATTGATACCTTTGACAAGAGTAGGCCTGTTCACACGGACAGCACCTTTTTTTTAATTAAAAATTCGATTGCGTTTGGCTGCACCTTACCTAATTGAAGATTCCTAAATTTTACGAATCGGGGAATACAGACGCCGCAAGGGAATTCCACTCCTTGGCCGTTCGCATGATGAAGGAAGATGCAAAACACCTTCTCTATTCGGGAGGTTCTCTATTCGAATTTAGGTTTTTTTGTGTGTACATTACCCACGTATGTTACGCGATGTTTTCACGACTGCTTTTCCTCTAGCCGGCACTGGGGCTTAGATTTTCCATTGGGCTGGTGCTGTCGCCATTGTTCCATATACAGGATGATTCAGGAGACGTGAACAGGATCAACCCTACATATACAGTTAATATTACTGCATCGTTTAACATCGTAATTTAGTTAAACCACCACATCTTTTTATTTATTTTTTAATTTTTGGTAAATAAAAGTTTAAGTCTCTAATCATGGTCACCCTATAAATAAATATACCTAACCTCTTTAACTGTAATGAAAGCACTTAATAAAGAATAAAATAATTTGACGTTGACTAGACAAATGAGAACCTTGACTAAAGTATTCTAATTGTAGAGTGACCAAAATTAACGTGCAAATTAAAAAAAAAAAAAACATTTACTCGTGCCGCGGTAAAGCTATTGCATAGCATTTTTAATCAACTTATGCAATTATAATTATTCATTTATTTTTTATTTATGCAGTATTTACCAGTACCATATAGTCCTTGGGGCGCGGGATCTTTATGTAATAAATTAACACTAAGAAAGTTACACCAGTAAAATTGACAAAGTCCTTTTAGTACCGCAAATCGCTAATAGATGGCACTGTAAGTTTTTTAGAACTCGGCCAAACGTGGGGTGTTAGGTTTTATTTTCGTTACGGAATTTCTTGATTCGGTCGCCGCGCTCAAAGCCCGCGATAAAAGCTATGCAATAGCTTAAAATGTTTTTTTTAACACTTGAAAAAAAAATTAACTTAATCACACTAATACTAGTATGAGAGAGTAGCCTATAGTTAATTGAATCCGTAGGGTTGTCACTGCTCACGACTCCTGAATCACCCTATATTTTAATACATTTTTGCTTCCCAGGCAACCGGGCCGGTGCCGATGCCGTGCAGGCTAGTGGAAAAACGCACATTATCCGATTTAATTATTCTTTTTTTACTCGTTCGAGTGGTCCCATGGATTAGGGTGATCTATGGAAAAAATCCAGAGAAAACAAGAAGCGCGTACAATTTGCATTTAAACCGATTCAGTACTTTAACATATTTTTTTGCCTTAATAACGTGTGAGAGAGAGAATTGCTAAACTTAAGTGGCAGTGGGCGGAGCACATAGCTCGTAGAACGGATGGCCGTTGTGGCATTCACTCTCGTATATCTACCAGATACGCTAGACTACCAGGTTTATGATATAGCGTCCCCACTTACCTACCCTAGGGCATAACAGTGGGGGCCGCTATTCCTGCCAACACCATAGGGTGAAGACAAGGACCAGTTACGGTAGGTCTTGCCGCCAAGACGCTTGTCCCGGTACTCTGCAAGGCAAGTGCCTCGTAGAAGAGAACCACTACCTACTGTCCAGGTAGGTCCCGGAGCTGTAGGCGCGCTCACCTCCCGCGGCATTCGCTGCTGGCGGTTCGATCCCCGCTCGGGACGCCAGAGAAGCTGGCTCCCACATATCCGGTGTGGTACCGGAGCTGTAGGCACGCTCACTTCCCGGCCGTTGGGGCAGTAAAGTTCTCTAGTGGCGGCCGCTCACCGGAAAGCGTAGCGTAGGAAGGCTCCCACTTGGTGGATCGATGACCTAGTGAAAGTCGCGGGAAGCCGCTGGATGCGGGTAGCGCAGAACCAGTCGTTGTGGAAATCCTTGGGGGAGACCTATGTCCAGCAGTGGACGTCCTTCGGCTGATACGATGATGATGATGATGATGAATAACGTGTAAAGAGTGTTAAATCAAAGCTACCATTGTCACTTCCAGATTTTTCTATCTATACACCCTCATAAATGATACATCTAAAACACTGCCGTCTTGTAGCCTCTCATCCTGTTATGAAACTGAATGTGCATTACTTTTCGCGTTCGGCTAATGGTTTATTTTTTAAAAGCCGAGTTTGCACGATACGGTTGCTCAGATTTTATTTTCTGATACGGTTAGGAACGGTGGTTTTGCGGAGCGGGCGGTATCGTGGCGAGGACCATGGTATGCTGGTTTCAGATTTTGCCACACATTTTGGACGAGTATCATAAATTTTGTTTCTAAATAGCATTGTGGTAGTGTAGTTACAGAGGTGTAACTGGGGCTTCCACTCATCAGGCCATTAACTGAGGTTTGCTCTTTTCAAAATGAACAAATTTCCTCAAAAACAAACTAATAGTTATTTTTTTATGGTTAATCAGCTGATCGATAGCAGGGAGGCGATAAAAGGCACCCACTGTTTGGCCACAGACCCCCGCCAGCCCATCTCAAAAGCAGAAAAAGTTTCCTGAGGAGCACGGAACTTTTGGTGGTACTGCTTCTGAGAAGCTTTGCTCTATGTGGTGACAAAAACGCCCCCTACCAAAGGTGTACGTGCAAACATCAGAAGAGCTGCCTGCAGGACATAAGACCCCATGGCTAACGTGGAGGTCACTTAACTGTTTCCGAAGTTGGTTCGCTGCAAGAAGAACCTGATAACGTGGGGAATGCAGACCAACCAGCTAACGCAGTGTAGCTGCGGAACCGCACCACAGACCATGGCGCACCTTCTCACATGCCCTGCTTGTACCTACTCCTGTAGCAAGCGAGACCTTGTCGACGCAACGGAAAGGGCCATCGGAGCGGCCATTTTCTGGTCAAGGTTGCTTTAGTGAAGTACCCACCGACACGCAGATGACATGAAGTAGACTCTGATCGATTAGTGTGGAGAGTTTTTTTTTTAATTGACTATTTGTGTCTTTGGGAAAGTTTTTTTAGTATAATGAACACCTCTATGTTACTAAGAATTAGTTCATATTTAATGAAAACGCTAAACACGTTAAAAAAACGACTTACATCGCAACAACTTAGTACAATTTTGCATTATTATTTTTGTATATTGTTAATATTCTATAAAAGTAATACACCGATTTTAATAAAACTTATATGGGGCCAATCATGAAAATCGGTTCACAATCTGCGAAGTGTCGCGTAACAAACACACAACAAAAAACACAGTCGAATGCAGAACGAGCCTGTACGAGGTTGGAATGGCTCTCAAACAGCTCAAGAACAAGAAGGCACCGAGTGATGATGGAATTACGGCTGAACTTCTGAAAGCAGGTGGAACACCGGTACTTAAATTCCAATATACTCGAGGGACAAACACATAAGGCATGGCACAGAAGTGTGGTCATGCTTTCCTTCAAAAAGGGTGACAACACCCTGCTGAAAAACTTCAGATCCATCTCACTTTTGACACTTCTTATAACTATCTTGTGACTAATCTTATGTTTAAAATCACTCAAATTTGCTTTAAATTATTAACAAACTAGCTTTTGCCCGCGGTTTCGCAGCATGGACATCGTTTTTGTGACTTTCTTAGAGGGTGCGCGATGCGCGAGCCGCTAACGGCTCGCGAGCGTGGACATGAATTTTCTCCAGATCCCTCGGGAACTATGTCAGGATAAGCTTATTAGTAAATCGTGTCATTTCCCACCCCCTCAACCATCTCGGTGCAAAAAATCACACAATCCATTGTTCCGTTGCGATGTTAAAGAAACTAACCAAAAAGGAGTATATTTTCAGTTCCCTCGGGAATTGCATCGGGCTATGTTATTTTCATGGTATAAAAAGTAGCCTATGTCCTTCCTTGTGACACAGGCTACCTGTATGCCAAATGTTATTAAGATTGGTCAAGGCGTTGAAGCGCGAAAAGGTAACAAACAAACTAACACATTTTCACATTTATAATATTAGTAAAGATATTGAAATTGAAATTAAGCCATGTCTACAAGCTGTTTTCGAGAGTCAATACGAATCGTCTCGCACCCAGGTTTGACGACTTCCAGCCTCCCGAACAAGCCGGTTTCAGAAAAGGCTTTAGTACCATAGACCACATACATACGCTGCGGCAGATTATACAGAAAACTGAAGATTACAATCAGCCACCATGCTTGGCGTTTGTGGACTATGGGGAAGCCTTCGATTTTGTCGAAACCTGGGCTGTGCTATAGTCTCTCCAGCGGTGCCAAATTGACCATCGGTGCCAAAATGACTTTTTAACCTTACTCAGTCTCGAAAAGGCTATATCTATTTTATTTACATTCTTAAAGTCAATGACTACATAATTATACATTTCTAGAAAAAAAAAGTTTCTTTAAGTAATTAATTATAAAAAAATAGATGACCGAAATTCATTACTCTCGAGTGTACATATTTTTACTAGTACAGTTATTAGTTTATAAATAGTTCTAAAGAGGGTAGAATCTAAAACAACACAAAGCTACTTCTAATTTTGTGAATTTGTATATACAAATTCGTAACAAAGTCATGGTTGTGTAAAATAATCCACCGATGGGATTTGAACCCACACAATAACAAGCAATAATGATAATAACATACATACCGGACGTTACCGGACGTCCCAAAAGCATACATATACTACTGCAGTGTTATTTTCTCCAGGGCCGCAATCAGTTTCATTTTTTTTAAGTGAAAACTTCTTTAGGCGTGTTGGGCATTTTTTGAGATGGGAAAAATAGGAACACACGAAGGGTACAAATTTACAAAACTGTAGTTGAGATGGGAAAACAACCATTGAACTCGTGACACCGTGATCGACAACTTCACCTTAGCAGGAACACTTGGAGGGTCAAAACTTATAAAACTGTAGAAAATTTTTCACTTTTGTCAGCACTCCCGGAGTGATTAGGTTAGGTTAGGTTTTTTTTTTGAAGAAGGAAAACTTTCCCTCGACTGATATATTTTATGGTGATTGATAATAATATGGTGGAGTTAATTTATGTCTATCAGATTATAGATAACGGTTACATGGAATAATAGTACATTACTGCAGCGGCTAGCAAAAGAGGAATTAATGGACGAAAGTGTAAATGTGGGCCGAAAAGAAGCCGAGGAGCCTTTTTTTGTTCCAGCGTGGAGATAAGATAAGGCAAATCTTGGTAAGCCCGCTCCCATCGTAAGCGTCATCGTCATTTACAATCAGGTGACATTATGCCTACAGCCTGTCAATTGTGGATAAAAGTATGCTTTTATCTAATCTCATATCTTAAAATTAGAATTATAAACTCCGAAACGAGTTTACATTGACATACTTCATTGAACATCATACCAAAATAAAAAAAAAATCATATTATAACACTTTGGACAAATCCAAGAAGTTAATACCACCAAGGAGATTTCATCAATTATTTTCTTCTAATAAAACGCATATGCGCTATTTTTATAGCATTACAATAAAGTTATTAATGCAATTTTTCAAATCAAGCTTTTTTCCTTCGTCATTCTTTTTACCTGTCTGTGACAACACCCGCTTTAGCGCATGCGCGGTGAAGTGCTGTGATACGTTTTTCAACCGACTTAGGAAAAGAACCAAAACCGAAACTGAACTGAAAAAGGAGGAGGTTCTCAATTCGACTGTATGTTTTAAAGTGAAACTTTTATTACATCGTCTCAAGCTTTTTCGTCTATGTGTTGCGTGACGGCAAAGAGTTTATTACATCATCTCAAACTTTTTCGTCAGAGCAGCCATGATCGTTTCGTCCTCTGTACCGTAGCTTCAAGACGAGAGTAGCCATGATCGTTTCGTTCTCTGTACCGTAGTTCCAAGAAGAGTAAACTTTTATTACATGATCGTTTCGTCCTCTGTACCGTAACTCCAAGACGAGAGCAGCCATGATCGTTTCGTGCTCTGTAAATGTGTAAAATGTGAAAAAAGTTTCACTTTTACCATGGTTTCATAAAACCACACACTCTTTTTTTTATGTGTGTTACCTCAGAACTTTTGACTGGGTCAACCGATTTTTATGATTTTTTTTATTTGATATTTTTTCCATAGGGTTCCATATAAATTTTATCAAAATCGGTGTAGTACTTTATTAGAAATTTAACAAAAACCAAAAATAATAATGCAAAATTGTACTAAGTTGTTGCGATGGAAGTCTGTTTTTTAACGTGTTTAGCGTTTTCAATTATTTGTATGTAGATACTGAATTTCGTGGGTTTTTTTTCCTTAATCTTTTAACTTAGATCTTTTATTTAGTAGGTTCAATCCCAATGTATGAGATTAGATAAAGTAGTTTATGAAACTGCACATAAGTAGGTATTATGCAACAGTTTCATTAACTACTATTATGAATTGTTTACTAACTATTAATAAAACCAGCTCTATACGCTATGCTGAAGATAACGAACGACTAATTAAGAGCCCGCTGGATCCGATTTTGAAATAACTTTATATCGATAATCGGGTGACGTACATCGCTGTATCTGTACCGCATTAATAATTTGAAAAACGAAACAGGAATCCATTATTAATTAATAAACTTGTTTTTAAGGTAAAAGACTTAAAAAAGTTTATTGGAATTAAATGGATTCCTGTTTAGTTTTTCAATAAAAGTAATGCGGTACAGGCACAGATATACATCATCCGATTATAGATATAAAATTATTTCAAAATCGGTTATTTGGTTAACAAATGAATCATAATATACTACGTTAGTATAGGATTTATGAACTCCAGCGGGCTCTTAATCGAACACTTCTCGCTCCGTACCTGGTGCTGTTCAGCCGATAGTCGTAATTAATGTCGACGCCACATTATGCGTTTTCGTTTCCGGCTGCGTGTGCGCCGCGCGCCTAACTGCATTATCGTATCGCCAAGTATAATTGTGCTCACTCGTAACTCTAACTTTAAGTTACGCGCAGGAACCGCTGAGTTATTGCAATTTGTTGGGCACTTAGAATTAATTAGATTTTATAAGTTGGTCGGAAGCTTTAATTTTTATGTTCATTTTCATGAGCAAACTTTTCAGGTCGTGCCTCGTAATGTTTTTTTAAATGTGCAAAAATTTTATTTTCTATCTTCTTATCAGCTCATATACGTCCCCACTGTGGGAATTAGGCCTTAGTCGACCACGCGGGCCCAGTGCGGGTTGGTTCGAGTTTTTTCGCAGGCGTGTGCAGGTTTCTTCACGATGATGTTTTCCTTCACCGTAAGAGCGTCGGACAAACGTATGAAATCAAATTTCGAAAACACATTGGTACGTGGCAGGATTTGAACCACGGCCTGCCGGATAGGAGGTAGCGGCCGTAACCGTTACGCCACCTACAATGTTATTTTCTATACAGGGTGGAAAATGTTGGTGGAGGATCAGTTAACTGGGGCTTCTACTCATCATACTGAAAAACTTTCCCCAAGGAACCCATAGTCAATTGGCAAAAATTGACGCTCCATACAAAAATGGACAAAAGTTGTCGATCAGCTGATCGTTTTGTATAAAGAGTTCAATTTTTTTTCCGATGTCAGCAAACTTGTAGAACAAAAGATGTTCAGTTTGATGAGTAGAAGACCCAGTTAACTGGACCTACACAAATTTTGTTACACACTGTATAGTTTATCTGCTTTAGCTGAAGATATATATTTTTTTCTTTTGAACAATAACTTGAGAAGAGGTAAGTTCAAAAACTAAAACCAGACTACTGAAAAATCATGCTCTAAAAAGTATAATGTATATGAAAGATATTATTCTCATCTGAAATTGTTATGTTAAACTATTCAGTATTTATCGTACACTAAATGAAAAACTTACAAGTATTTCATTTTAATTTAATGGAGTGTATACTCCTTATGAATCAATTTTCATATATCAAAACGTAAAATCAAAACGTTATGCGTTAGTAAGGAGTGAACTCCATTCGTGTGTAAATGTAATAATTTGTTCCGGAGGACGATAGTGTGAACTCTGAGCTAAGCGAAAGATCTTAAAGTAGAATTAATATTTTTCGTTTTCCGTTTAACGAAAACGAAATATATAAATTCTACTTTAAGATCTTTCGCTTAGCACATAATTCAAACTATCGCCACACCCCGGACACTCCATACAAACGAGCGAGAAATGATATACATAATTATAACTGACGTAACTATAGGCAAGAATGCAGGTAGGGTTGAATCACACCGGCGGTATTGGTCACGAAATGTTTGTTAGTTATTTACTGCATGCACACTGCAAGATATATATACTGTGCTGCAAGCAACAATCAACAGTTATCTTACATGATTAAGTAACTTACATGGATAACATTGTTCATTTGTTCTTCAAACACAGGAGCTTTTGTCCGTGAAACAATCTCATTTAGCAACCTACAATAATAGTCAATCTCAATCTATAATTCCGAGATCACATTTTATAATATCACACCACTAGATAATAAAAAAAAATAAAAAAAAAATAAAAAAGCCTTATATTTCTTACTAAATAAAAATACACAATTAGTATTTTTTGTTAACTACGTTATTTTAACTACGTACTTAGGAACTATAATATATTAATGTTTTCAATTTTGTGTAGGTAAGAACCCCTCGTGTTCGAAGGTGAAGGCCTCCTCTAGAGATTTCCAGGTCTCCCTGTTTTTTGCTGTTTCCATCCACTCTTTGCCAGCCACTTGTATGATATCATCTGCCCACCGGGCATTTGGTCTACCTCTCCTTCTAGTACCTTGTGGTCCATTCCAGGATGTTATCCTGTGGGTCCATCGATTTGTCCATTTAGCTATGTGTCCAGCCCAGCGCCACTTTAGTTTTTTGCAGTGATTCAGAGCGTCAGTGACTTTTGTCTTTTTTCTTATATTTTTATGTGATATTTTTTGAATTCTTTTAATTTTTAATATACTTCTCTCCATTGCTCTTTGACATGATCTAATTTTTGATTTTGCTTGATGTGTGAACTTCCACGTTTGGCTGGCATAGGTTAGTGTTGGTAGTATACAGGTATCCATTACTTTTTGTTTAATTTTGATCGACATGTCACTTTTCATGATTTCTTTTAGGCTCCAGAATTTTCCCCAAGCATTTGAGACTCTCCTTTCTATTTCATGCTCATTTCTCTCTTTTTTAAATGATATTTGCTTGCCCAGATATATATATGTGTCGACAAACTCTAGTGTTTCATTATCTAGGTATACAGGGGACTCGATATGGTTTGTCATAATATTAGTTTTACTGCGGTTAATTTCTAGACCCACCAGCTGACTTGCAGCATGGAGAGCGTTTAGCATTGACTGCAGCTCGGTTGTACTCTCAGATAGCAATAAAATGTCGTCAGCAAATCTTAAATGGCTTAAATACTGATTGTTTACATATACACCTACCCTTTCCCATTGAAGTTGTTCAAAGACTCGTTGTAATACTGCTATAAATATTGTTGGAGAGACGGGATCTCCCTGCCTTACTCCTCTACGGATGGGTATGGAAGGGCCGGTCGTCTCAAGCCTTATTTTACTGTTACAATTTCGATACAAATATTGTAGAACCTTCAAATATGGCGTTTCAATATTTTGCGATTGTAGAGACTCCCATATTGAGTGGTGATGTAAAGTGTCAAAAGCTTTTCGATAGTCAATAAATATTATGTAGAGCGGCCTTTGGAACTCTTGATATTTATCTATGATCGATTCGATAGAATGAATGTGGTCCACAGTAGAGAATCCTCTTCTGAATCCAGCTTGCTCCACAGGTTGGTGGTTTTCGATAGTGCTTCTGATTCTTTTTTCTAGAATTGAGGAGAATAATTTGTATATTGAAGATAGCAAGCTTATTGGTCGGTAATTGTTTATATTGTTTGGGTCTCCTTTTTTGTACAATAGAGTAATGTCAGACTCGGTCCATTGTTTTGGTGTAATCCCCTTTTTTAGCACAAGGTTAAAAAGCTGTGTTAAAGGGGTCACTAAGTATGGAGCCCCTAGTTTCAAGGCTTCATTGGGTATTTTATCAGGACCCGGGCTCTTTCCAGACTTCAATTTAGCTATTCCTTGCATTATTTCTGCTTCCCCAATGTCTTCTATATCGAATGATGTTTCTTTAGATAGGTTTAAAGATAGCTCTTGATTATGTTCACAACTGTACAGATTTTGGTAGAAACTTGTTGCAACTTGAAGTATTTCGTTTCTATTGCGAGTTGTTTTATTTGAAACTTTAAGTCCTTCTATCCAAGTTTTGTGTGATCCGAGTTCTTTGTTGGCCCTCTTTAGACTTCCGTACTGTAGTACGTGCTTTTCAATGATATTTTTACGATGGACGTTGTAGTCATACCGTATATATTTACTTATAAGTTTGTAGAGAGCTTTTAGCTCGTTTTTCATACTTCTAGTTTTCGGTTTGGTTTTTTGAAGATGTTGCCGTTTTGAAATTAGTTTTTTCGTCCTGTCCGATATAACAGAAGAAGCACTTTTATGCTTTGAAGAATCATGAGCCCTTATGAGACTACTATCTATTGCAGCCACGAGTTTATCGTGAATTTCTTGCACTGTGTGGCTTTTTTGGTCACAAAATGGATGTTCTATATTTTTGTGAAGTGATTCTAGGTATGTTCTTACTTCGTCTTCATTTATCAAGGTGCTTTTTGTATTACTTCCGTAGGTTTTTCTATTCTTCTTTGAATCTTGCAGTTTGAAAGTAGCTCTTACCAATCTATGGTCGCTAGGATACTTCACGCTTATCACTTGTATGTTATGAGCATCTTTTTGGAGATTTGTTAGAATGTAGTCAACTTCATTTTTTATCTTGCCATCAGGGGATTTCCAGGTCCATCTTTTTTTGGTATTCTTTTTAAAAAATGTATTTAAAAATTGCCAACTTGTTTTCGTATGCAAATTGTATAAGTCTTCTGCCTCTATTGTTTCTCTTTCCGTAACCATGGGATTTCATTATCATATTTTCTTCTTGTTTTGGTTGACCAATTTTGGCGTTGAAATCTCCTATGACTATTTTGTATTTTGTTGATAACTTTAACGCTTTATTTACAGTGCTGTAAAAAAGCTCAATTTCCTCTCCGCTTGCTGACATTGTTGGAGCGTAGCATTGTATTATGCTTATTTCCATGCCGTAGATTTTTAACTGAAGTAGAGCTACTCGTTCTGATAATCCTTCGAAGGATATAATGTTCTTTTTATGGCGCTTGTTAACAATGAAACCTACTCCATATAAGCCTGGTGTTTGTCCCATATAATAGAGTATGAAGTTCTTATGCTCTTCTATAGCGCTACCAAATCGTCTAGTTTCGGCAAGGCCGATGACGTCGTACTTAATATTTTTCAGGGCTTCGTTCAGTTCTAGAAGATGGGAGTAGGAAGATAGCGTTTTAACATTATATGTTGCTACGTAGAGTTGGCTTCGCACAGAATTACTACCGTTTCCCGGATGTGTATTCTCTAGAGGGTTTTGGTCTACATCTCCCGCGGGGAACAGCCGTATTGGGAGAGCTGGAGAAGGAGGGGTGCAAATTAGTTTTTTTGAACTTCGTATTCGCAATTTTCAGAGGATTTGGGCGTGGTACTTGTAGAACTTTTCGCAGGGTTTAACTGTGAGGAACGCAAGAAGCTCTTTATATTCTGAGATTTATTTTTCTTATGTGCTTGTTTCTCACGTTCTCCCATATTTAATGATTTCCCATTATTTATTGTTTCAGGAGACTCTGATAGAGATCTTGATCTTTTACTACCTGCTATTTCTCTGGGTGTATCTGTTCGTTGTTCTGTAGATTTTATCTTGATTATTTTGTCATAGCGAAGCAGTACTTTTTCCCCAGATAGACGTTTTCTTTGGAACTCCTCCTGGAGCTCTTTGCGTTTTTGTAAAACGGCTGGTGTGTAGTCGTCCTTTATATAGATGCCCGTATTTTCTAATGTTTTCTTCTTTTTTAAAAGTTGAATTTTTCTACTTGTAGTCGTAGTTGTGACTACCACTGGTCTTACCTTGCCATTATTCTTTCCTAGTCTAGTCACCGTTTCAATTTCCCATTTTGGACATTCTATGTTCATTGTCTTGTTTATGATATCTAGAATACATTTAAGCAATTCTTCATAATTTTTTTCAGATTCTGAGATGCCAAAGAATATTATATTTTTCTTTCTCATTTGTCTATCTAAAAAATCTATAGTTTTTTGTTGCGCTTCTATTTTTTGTTCAAGTTCATCAGTTTTCGCTTCGATGCGGTTGAATTTTTCGTCGATATTTTTATTTATAGCCTCCTTTATATTCTCCTCCATTTCTTTCATGTCTTGCTTTTGTTGTGTTAAATCTTGTTGTATTTTGTGCAGGGCTTTCAGAACCTCTTCCATTGTAATGTTAGTGTATGCGCCCTCTAGTGGCAAGTGGCTCAGCTGGTATTAATAAAACAAATAGTATCGAGGTTAGGATCTATTAGGGGCTCGAGGTTCAGCCACTCTTTAACAGATGGCGTTGTTCACCAATTACACTGATCGAAACGGATGATTTTTCGGTTTAGAGGTTGTATTTTGCCAAATTCGCAAATAATAGTTCTTGCTAGACCCTGTACTTGCTAAAAACTAGGACTGACCTTTTGACTGTACTGTTATATAGTTCAGTACCACTGTATGTATGCAATCTGATTGTTTGTGTGTAGTCCGTATGATATGATATTTTCCACTTTTCGTTGTAATTTCAGTGATTCCGAGCACAATAACATTCCTCTTGGTGTTTTGCACTATGCTTGATAGAACTGCACAACTTTTGATATTTAACAAGCTATATTTATATTTTATATTTGAATATTTGCACAGAGCCGATATCAACAGTACGCCCTACCCTCCATACTACTACTACTACACCACTAGATATTTCTATACAACTCATACTTTCACACCATCTAATCAAATTATTACAAAAATTCATCATTTTAAATAAATAAAACGAACAAAATAAGCCACATTAACAAACTGACATCTGAAATATGAAAAACATAAAGGAACTACATTTCTAAAAAAAAAAGATACAGCTAGTATGAAGATTCATAGGAACTGATTGTTCTTAGATTTGGTCGTATAATATTGGTGGTCAGCCAATCATGATACGAGGCATGCTGAGACGCCCGCCGCGGCCGCCTATTGGCGTCGAGCGGTGAGCGGCGCGCAAAGTAAATATAAGTGACGTTAATCGCGCATGCGTAGTTCGTCCTTTACGTTTGGTACCCAATCTACATCCAATCTTACTGACGGGGGGGTGAGGTCGAATTTAGAGAGCGGCAGGGAGTGTCCATACTGTACGTTAGTACTAATATATATACTGTGCTATCGCCCTTCGGAACAAAGTATCTGGGGGCACGGTAGTGCCCCGCCAAGACGAGCCAAGCAAAGCGCAAGGGCACTACCTACCTTTTCTCGAAACGCTTCGTCGTTTTTTTGAACTCTCATAACTTTACTTTGGATGATGCCAAATAGTAACATTTTTCAAGATAGAATGCCATCAGTACAATCATTAAACATACAAAGTTTGAATGCCGTCGCTATTATACTTTAGATTTTATTAATGTCTCAAAACCCTCGATTTCGTCACTGATTCACTGACTCACTGATCATCAAAATTTTTAGGGTACTTCCTGAAGTCATAGAAAGCTGAAATTCGGTATATGCTAATATTACTACAAAGGCAACAAAAAAATTAAAAAACCGAACCTAACCTATCCCCTGGGAATAGAAGGTGGGAGCACAGATTAGATAATAGTACCTACTACGGTGGAAGTTTGTATAAGACTTGCACTACAATTTGTGCTACATACATATGTGAAAATAAATTAAAATACCTCTTTTAACAAATAAAAAATACGTACGTCATAATTTTTCGAAAATCATCCCCTAACTCTTAAAAAATTGGAGTGAGCGAGAGTTGAGCGGTAGCAAAACGGCCAAGCCACACTTTTTGACTAAAATGTAGAATTTGTCAAGGTAGGCCTTGTAAATTTAGGGCGCATAGATCAAAAATCTTGGCTCTATATGAGATTTGACCACTTTTTTATATACTATGAGTAAGGTGTAGTGTAGAGCTTGTAGGTTTAGAGCGTGCAGTCTTTAGAGCTTGGCTTTATTTGAGATCTGATAAATTTTTCACAGGGTAAGCTACGTAGACTCGTGTTGGCAACATTTTTACATGAAAATGTTTTTTGTGGGATTACATCGTCCCTTTGTTACACAAATAACCATTAATTAACAAAACATAAATAAAATCAGGCATTATGCGTTATGCGTTAGTGAGGTGTAAACTACAGTCGTGCGTCGTAGCTTACACACACACTTTTTTTTAATACATGTTCATAGTGATGTTCACAGGATAGCCGTGGACCGTGTTCATATGCCACTTTCCTCGTAAGCATATGATCGCGTACTAATTTCGAATGTATTATACTGTTAGGGTAGGTGGGATATGACTACGGGTATCTTCTGAACATTACTATGAACATGTATTAAATATATTAAATTATATAACATGTAAGTTATATTTTCAAATCAGGAAAATAATTAAATTACTTAAACATAATAGTACAGAAGAGACTCAGTCTCAACTAACTCCCTGCCTAGTCAAAAAGCCCTCCCCGCAGTGACCTCTGCCCAAACGTGCCCATGACGCTTGCTGCGTTTCCCCGTTGAATAGCTAGCGAGATGGGTTGAGTCAAAAAGGAGCCCGATCTTGGGTCCAAGCTCTTTTCCCTCATACGACTCCCTAAATCGTCTACAAAAGACTTGGCCTCAGAGCACCATGGCCCCGATGTCTCGAGAGCAATCTGAAGGAATTTATATTTAGGCACCAAACAGGCATATTTTGTGTGTTTATGGTGGCTGCTGTCTCGGCCGCTGATCCGGGTGTCCGCTGTGTGCTTCTTAGGTGAGAGGGCTCGAATATGCTTACTCAGGCGACGTCCCAAAGCAGGCATCGACTTTTTTGCCTGCCTAGAAAACCGACCCGCGCTCTTCAAGCAAGCCAGTCCAAGATGCCCGTCAGCTTCCACTGCGGAACCACAGATGCAGTGGTGGGGTTCGCGTACCGGACAACCCAACCTAAGGGCAACTGCTATCCTAAGAGTGTCAGACAGTCGAGCGGTTCAACTGGCCCTCCAAAGTAATGTCATTACTTCGGGGCTAATACATGAGTGTCACCAAAGACTAACAGAGGTATGTTACCCCAGCAATGCAACTCTGCAGTGGTTCAAAGGGCACATCAAATCGCGTAAAAAGACGCAGCCGACGAAATGACCAGGTGAGGGTCAGAACTTGTAGCTGTAGGACCGGAACCCATTTTACCCCTCCCCTCGGGCTGGTTCAGATCCACCTTGTGGCTGCGTACAAGGTCAGAACATAACCGATATTGGACAGGGCTGGAAGTATGTCGCCAGGCCAGACAGGCGCTACCCTCGCCTAACGCTGGCCTGACTAGGAAGCTCCTGAAACTCGGGAGACTCCAGCTCTGTAAGGTGACAGCGACCATTACCGGTCACGGTTACTTTAAGAAACATCTTTTTACCCTGGGAATTACAGACAGCCCGCTATGCCGCGCGTGCATGGCGGCCGAGGAGATAGCCGCTCAGATCCTCCTGGACTGCAGAGAGGTGGCGGCTTACAGTGCCGAGCATCTCGGAGACCTGAGGACACTCCTGGAAGTCATCAGCAACCTGCGGGGGCTACTGGGCTTCCTGGAGGAACTGCGCTGGCAGTGATGCCGGCCAACCACGTAAAATAGGCGCATCAGACACCTGGTTGCGGAAATCAGCCTGTACTTACAATTACAACTACAATCCTAAGGTGATATCGTCTAAAAGCGTGCCCATATGGGGTGAGGATAGGGCCTGTAACCAGGCACCAGCTTCCGGTCTGGACACGGCATATATTCGGGTGCGGTCTGCAATGTAAGTTGTTTATTTGATAGACAATAAATATTGAATAGTTAGTACATAAAAAATTCAGGTGAGTATATTTTCAGTGATATTTCAGTATAGTCAAGTTTAAATTTTTGAACTAACTTTTTATACAAATTATTTTGGGGATATAATTTCAAGATAAAGTGATTGCAGAGCCGCTTTACATTTTTGGTAGGTTTGGAGAAAAAACATGTTTGGTTCAAATCTGAGGCGTGAATTTAGAAATTAGTCCATATTATTATTATTATCAGGTGGATGCATATCTTTTTAAAAATAGTAACCCCTTCCAGTTGATACCCAACACGGCATATTTTTTTTAGTTAATGACTTCATATCCTCCAGAGGTCGTCATATTCAATTTGATGTGGCGTCACATGTAAAACGGCGTCGTAGATGTAGAGTAAGGGCGTGGGTTAAAAGATGCGTGTTCACAGAATTAACGTTAATTATTTTTATTTTAACTTTCTCGACATTTTTTTGATTGTATTGGTTTTAAAAAAAGAGAACGTATATTTTTTTTTTCGTACAAAAATTTAGTAAGAAAATTGTAATAATTTTGATGGATTCATGTTGCATGACAAAATATATGTATATTCATTCCTAACCAATTATATACTTATTCGTAATACATGATGATTCAATAGCTCCACAATTGTGAGTTAATCGCAAGTATCAATTCCATTTGTATGAGAACAATACTAACATGATTTTTCCCAGACAATGGTAATAGACAAACACAAGCAACTAAGACGTGCCAATTTTGATCAAAATCGCTAGAGCCCTTTTTGAGAAAAAAATAAATAGTTTAGATTGTGACGGTAGGAAGAAAATTTTGATAACCCCTTGATGAATTAATTTCAAACTCTTCAGTTGCAAATTTGGTCCCAATCGGAATAAATATTTAGCCTTCAGAGCCAAGCGTGACGGACAGACGTACGGACAGACGGAATTAGGTGTTCAGTTTTTCGGTATGATATTATAAGGTCTAACAAAATTAACTGAAAATATTTTAACTGGTGCTTCTACCCATGAAACCCATAGTCAAATCTCAAAAAAAATTTTGAACTTCCCATACTAAGTTGACTGATCAGATAATCGAGTTAGTATTGGAGAGCCAAATTTTTTTTTGCGATTTGACTATGGGTTCCATGGGGAAAGTTGTTCAGTTTCATGGGTAGAAGCACCAGTTAAAATAGTTTCAGCTAATTTTGTTACACCTTATAATTTTCACGAAAGTTGAAAAAAACTTAATTTTTAGCGAATACCAAAAATAAAAACAAACTGCAATCGAAAATCATGACCGACGCGTGCTGCACATAATTAAGTTCAAAGGTTAAACACGAAATTCAGATACACACAAAGCTGCTGTATATACCGCTTATTCAGCCAAATGTTCGGATTGACGCAACATATACAAATTAATGAGTGATCAACCGAAACATTTTCGTCATCGGCGAGTGCAATTCGGACTCATTTGTAAGACCAGCAATTATAGGGGACGTAATCAGGCTGCGGGATTGCGGTCGAGGCCCGTCCCACGATGCATTAAGCGATTAGTTGCGTCAAGCACTAGGTGAATAGGTACGCAGGTATATACACTAATTTAGTCAATTCAATTTCAATTTAATTGAAAGCTATCATGGTTTTTATTTATTGATTCACTTGCTTTTGCCCGTGGCTTCGCCCGCGTGGACATCGTTTTTGTGATCTTAGAGGGTGCAAGCGGCTTTAATTTTCTCCATATCCCTCGGGAACTATGTCACGATATGCTTATTAGTAAATCTTGTCATTTCCCACCCCCTCAACCATCTCTGTGCAAAAAATCACATAATCCATTATTCCGTTGCGATGTAAAAGAAATTTACCTAAAAAGAGTATATTTTCAGTTCCCTCAGGAATGGCATCGGGCTATGCTATTTTCACGAGATAAAAAGTAGCCTATATCCTTTCTCGTGACACAGGTTACCTGCTTGCCAAATTTCATTAAGATTGGTCAAGGGGTTGAAGCGTGAAAAGGTAACAAACAAACAAACACAGTTTCACATTTATGTATTTATTATGTACTAGCTATTTCCCGCGGCTTCACACACGTGGACAACGTTTCTATGACTTTTCGAGGGTGCGTCGTGCGCGAGCCGCAAGCGGCTCGCGAGCGTGGATAAATATAGCCTAATAGTTAATCCAGGTCCTAATCTTACCAAATTTCAGGCAGATCCGTTCAATAGTTTTTGCGTGAAAGAGTAATAAACATACATGCATACATTCTTACAAACTTTTGCGTTTAATAATAGCTTTTTCCCGCGGCTTCGCCCGCGTGCACAGCATTTTTATGAGTGTCTTTAAGGGTGATTAGTAAATTATGTCGTTTCCCACCTACTCAACCATCTCTGTGCAAAAAATCACAACAATCGAGTATTTTTTTAGTTCCCTCAGGAACTGCTTCAGATTATGCTATTTTTCCGGGATAAAAAATTGCCCAAGTCCTTCCCCATGACACAGGCTACCTGCATGCCAAATTTCATAAAGATTGGTAAAGGCGTTGAAGCGTGAAAAGGTAACAAACAAACAAACAAACACTTTTTCACATTTTTTTTTTTTATTTATTTGTTAGAACACAAACAGTCATACATATATAGTTTAATTATATACATTTAGTTATAAATAGACCTGGAGGTTCATAAATTAAAGTAAAAAATTTTACAGTTTTGAGCACAATGACAAATACTTATATAAAAAAGTAAAACTTTAAATATTGTTTTTGAGCATTTGAGCTACAGGCGTAATATTGTTATTAAAATAGACAAAAATTAAAGGGTACATTCAATATAATAAACATAATGCACTACGGTGCTTTCCAGACTTAAACTATTTAATTACATAATTATAATATTAGTAAGGATTCCTATCCACACCATCCAAAACAAACTTGGCCCTGGTTACTTTTAGATCTTCTGAGTGGACGCTAACCGGAGCGCTGCTGTGACGCGTCATCCGTCAGAGGCATCCTGTAATTAATGCCGACGACGCGGAGAGCTCTAATGAATGGCGGGTGTAGCGCGTCGCAAAAACTGGCCCGTCATACCGGTGCCGCGTCGCCATAATCCAATGAGTTCTATATCTCCAGAGAGATTCTATTTATATATTTATTTTCGTTTTTCGAGTTTCTCTGCGTTATTGAATCAGAAACGAGGAGATCTGTAGGAGAACCAAAGTAACCGACATAACCCTCAGAATTGCTACGCGAGGCTCCCCCCCATGGGTAGTGGAATGCTTGGTAGAAGAAGTAATCATCGATTTTTTTATTCGGAGTATGTTCGGAATATCCAATTCAACGACTTGGCTAAATGACGTTCACCAAAGTCGTTGAATGTTACATTGAACGACTTCGCCAGTTATCCTTTAGTCATTCGATTGAATGTCACCATTCAATCAACTGGCTATCCTTTCAATCAAATAGCAGATTTAAACTGCTTGATATCTTTGTTCAAAATCCAGGTTTGTATTCCTATTTGATATCATCCAAAACAAACTTGGCCCTGGTTACTTATAGACCCTCTGAGTGGACGCTAACCGGAGCGCTGCTGTGACGCGTCATCCGTCAGAGGCATCCTGTAATTAATGCCGACGACGCGGAGAGCTCTAATGAATGGCGGATGTAGCGCGTCGCAAAAACTGGCCCGTCATACCGGTGCCGAGTCGCCATAATCCAATGAGTTCTATATCTCCAGAGAGATTCTATTTATTTATTTATTTATTCTCATTTTTCGTTTTGCGAGTTTCTCTGCGTGATTGAATAAGAAACGAGGAGATCCGTAGAAGAACCAAAGTAACCGACATAACTCTCAGAATTGCTACGCGAGGCTCCCCCCATGGGTAGTGGAATGCTTGGCAGAAGAAGAAATCATCGATTTTTTATTAGGAGTATGTTCGGAATATCCATTCCAACGACTTGGCAAAATAACGTTCAGCAAAGTCGTTGAATGTTACTTTGAACGACTTGGCCAGTTGTCCTTTAGTCATTCGATTGAATGTCACCATTCAATCAACTGGCTAGCCTTTCAATCAAATAGCAGATTTAAATTGTTCGATATCTTTGTTAAAAATCCAGGTTTGTATTCCTATTTGATACCATCCAAAACAAACTTGGCCCTGGTTACTTATAAACCCTCTGAGTGGACGCTAACCGGAGCGCTGCTGTGACGCGTCATCCGTCAGAGGCATCCTGTAATTAATGCCGACGACGCAGAGAGCTCTAATGAATGGCGGGTGTAGCGCGTCGCAAAAACTGACCCATCATACCGGTGCCGAGTCGCCATAATCCAATGAGTTCTATATCTCCAGAGAGATTCTATTTATTTATTTATTCTCATTTTTCGTTTTTCGAGTTTCTCTGCGTGACTGAATCAGAAACGAGGAGATCCGTAGGAGAACCAAAGTAACCGACATAACTCTCAGAATTGCTACGCGAGGTTCCCCCCATTTTCGTTTTTCGAGTTTCTCTGCGTGATTGAATCAGAAACATCGGCATAGAGGAGATCTGTAGGAGAACCAAAGTAACCGACATAACTCTCAGAATTGGTACGCGAGGCTCCCCCCATGGGTAGTGGAATGCTTGGCAGAAGAAGAAATCATCGATTTTTTTTATTAGGAGTATGTTCGGAATATCCAATTCAACGACTTGCTAAATGACGTTCAGCAAAGTCTTTGAATGTTACTTTGAACGACTTGGCCAGTTGTCCTTTATTTATTATTATTATTTTAATTTATAAACTTAAGCTGCTCTGCTCACTTGGCACGAGGCAAAGTGGCAGGAGCACGTCCAGCGGAAGCACAGTCGGCTGGAGTTCAGTGCGACGGGGAGAGAAAGCGTCGAACTATCCGGGCATTATCGAGGAGGACTGCTTTCTGCATTGCTGCAATGATTGGTCTGCCTCGGAGATCCGGCCGCCTTAGGTAACGTTCAAGGTCGGCTGAAATTAGCCCGTTCACGGATAGGACTACGGGGATGATTTCAGTGGATTCCACTCGCCACATATCAGTAACCTCGTGATCCAGGTCCAGGTATTTGGTCCTTTTATCGGCATCAGCCTGCACGAGGTTTTCATCATATGGGATAGTGATATCAACCAAAAACACCCTAAACTGCGCCCGATCCATCAGCACGATATCAGGCTTATTCGAAGGAATAGTCCTGTCCGTGATGACGGGTCGGTCCCAGTAGAGCTTGGCGCGGTCGTTTTCGAGAACCGGCTCCGGCCATACTTTAGAGCGATCTCTTGGTTTAGTATCCTGGCTGCTTGGTTGTGCCTGTGCAAATACTCAGTGTTGGCAAGCATGGAACAACCGGAGGTTATATGACGCAGGGTCTCCCCTGGTTGACGGCACAACCGACAAATGTCCAAGGTGCCGTCTTTTATTATGAACCTCCTATAGTTGTTCGTCTTGACCACCTGATCCTGCATTGCACAGACAAAACCCTCGGTCTCTGCAAAAAGGTCTCCGAAACGCAGTCAGTACACGGAGGCCTTCTGATCTACGAAGGATCCACAAAGGGCCTTGAAGAACCTACCGTGCAGCTCTTTGTCTTTCCAGATGGCCTCTCTCTCGGTAGTGCTAAGTACAGCCGGCGCCTGCCAGTTCTCTTGGGCCATGGATAGAGGGGTTAGTCCTTTATCACAAGCTATGACAACTCTATGCAACTCACTATCGACTTTTGTCAGGAAGTAACTTCGGAGGCTGCATATCTCGCGGTTGTGCATTTGTTTGGCACTTAGAAGGCCACGACCGCCACTCTTTCGCGGGATATACAGCCTCATCACTGACGACCTCGGGTGATGCATCCTATGGAGTGTCATAGTAGTGCGGACTTTTCAATCCAGGGCGTCTAGTTCGGTCTGCGACCATCTGAGTATGCCGAAGATGTACAAAAGAACAGGCATGACCCAGGTATTGAATGCTCGTATCTTGTTAACGCCCGACAAATAGCTTTTAAGAACTTTTGTCAGGCGCTCCCAAAACACGTCACAAACCGCCCGTTTCACCCCTGCCTCGTGAACACCAATACTCTGCGACATACCCAGATACCGGTACGTTTCAGCTTCAGAGAGGGTGTGGATGTTCATGGAGTCGATTTCGACTCCATCCGAATGTACCACCCTACCCTTGTCTACATGAAGGATCGCGCACTTATCAACTCCAAGCTCCATGTTGATGGAACTGCTGAAATCACAAGTGATTTTCAACAGTTTCTCCAACCGTGTTGCATTTGGAGCGAACAGTTTGAGATCGTCCATGTAGAAAAGGTGGGTCATGCGTGAATCACCTCTCCGAAACTGAAATCCCGTCCCTGATTTCTCGAGCAGAAAGCTGAGCGGATTCAGGGACAGGCAAAACCAAAGTGGACTCAGACAGTCGCCCTGGAATATTCCCCTCTTAATCCAAATCCGGTCCTCCGCATTCGACAACCGCTGACCATGGAGACTAAGGATCGTACTCCATTGCCCCATACATGATCCGAGGAAGTCTCGAACTGTTTCATCTATCTTGTACAGTTCGAGGACCCTCTTTAACCATGAATGGGGGACCGAGTCGAAAGCTTTCTTATAAAGCTTTATTATTAATGTCGCCATTCAATCAACTGGCTAGCCTTTCAATCAAATGGCAGATTTAAATTGCTCGATATCTTTGTTCAAAATCCAGGTTTGTATTCCTATTTGATACCATCCAAAACAAACTTGGCTCTGGTTACTTATAGACCCTCTGAGTGGACGCTAACCGGAGCGCTGCTGTGACGCGTCATCCGTCAGAGGCATCCTGTAATTAATGCCGACGACGCGGAGAGCTCTAATGAATGGCGGGTGCAGCGCGTGGCAAAAACTGGCCCGTCATACCGGTGCCGAGTCGCCATAATCCAATTACTTCTATATCTCCAGAGAGATTCTATTTATTTACTAAGCTATTGCATAGCTTTTATCGCGGGCTTTGAGCGCGGCGACCCAATCAAGAAATTCCGTAACGAAAATAAAACCTAACACCCCACGCTCGGCCGAGTTCTAAAAAAACTTACAGTGCCATCTATTAGCGATTTCCGGTACTAAAAGGACTTAGTCAATTTTACTGGTGTAACTTTCTTAGTGTTAATTTATTACATAAACATCCCGCGCCCCAAGGACTATAATATGGTACTGGTAAATACTGCACAAATAAAAAATAAATAAATAATTATAATTGCATAAGTTGATAAAAAATGCTATGCAATAGATTTACCGCGACCTCACCCAGATTGATACATTGGTTACAGTTTGGCTGTCGAACGTATAGGATTTCGCCGCAATTTTGTTTGTTCCGTCATTCCTTTTTTGAAATGTCATTTCTGGCCCGTTTTATGAAGTGTCCAGGGTGTGCTAATATCTCCCCATGTCGGCATACTTCTCCTCATAGGTTGCTGTTGTAAAAATGACTCATTGTGTAATTTTAATACAAATTATTTGTCTCAGCTACGTGTGAATCTGTTATTTTACTCCACTTTTACGTCAAGCGTTGAAAAGACAACGCTTCTCTAGATATATATAGAAACTCATTGCCACAACCCCACCAAATTCTAGATGTCAAAATGATAGGCGCATATTTGCCGACTATTGATTTTCGACGGTCAGCCGGCGAGTGCGTTGAGTTTGTTTATATTCAACAGTTTTATAGCTAACGACGAGATTTAATTTTTAACACAATTTTATTAGCTTCAAATGTATGTATGTATGTTTGTAACCGACTCCTTTGCACTCGATTTTGACCCACTTTAAACGGACAGATTTAATTCAAACTTTGTACATTTATCAAGAATCAGTGACAATGCAATAATTTCATAAGTTTATGTCTCATTATTCTAAACAAAAAAAATTAAAAATAAATATAGTAAAAAAAGTAAAAAACACGCTTTTAAATCACATCAAACTAAAAAGTGAAAAATAATTCTTAATAATAACAATAATGAACGAAAAATACTAGTATTATTATGAAAAAAGCGTGGGGCACTTTGTGCCATATTTTTCGTATAACGAGCAAACCATCCTTTTTTCACAAAATACTAGTATTCGTTTTTTATTGTTTTCAGCTTATATTAAGAATGATTTTTCACTTTTTAGTTTAATGTGCTTTAAAAGCGTGTTTTTTTTAGTTTTTTTAAACTATATTTATACTGACAGTATGTGTCAAGCCAACGGAAATATTTATTTGATACATACAGGATGTTACAAAACTTTTGTCGTAGAACATCTGTCATTTGGCTTATCGATACGGGAAGTAACACCGCCGAAATCGATTTTATTATATATTTTTTTAACTTAGTATTATTCGTAAACTGTAGTGAATCAAGAAATTAATCCTTACTAATATTATAAATGTGAAAATGTGTTTGTTTGTTTGTAACCTTTTCGCGCTTCAACACCTTGACCAATCTTAATGAAATTTAGGTGCATGCCTATATCACGAGGAAGGACATATACAGCTTTTTAACCCGTGAAAATAGTACAGTCCGATGCAGTTTCCGCAGGAACTGAAAATATACTCTTTTTTGGTTAATTTGAATCGCAAGGGAATAATGGATTGTGTGATTTTTTGCACAGAGATGGTTGAGGGGGTGGGAATGACATGATTTACTAATAAGCATATCTTGACATAGTTTCCGAGGCCATAATCCGAACAAAGGCATTTGATTACTCTAATACGTAAATTATATTGAATTCGATTTCGTATCTGTGGTCGGCTTTTAAAATACGATGATTTTTAGCACACATTTTGGCAACGAACGGAGCTCTATCTATCTGATCTGTTGACTGATTTTATTTTCATCTTACGTTGTTTTCAGACTCAAAGGGAAAAAATTATATTTTATTTGAACTTTAAAATTAATGTAAGCTTTGTGAATTAAAACATCTGTAAACCCCCATCTTGGATAAAATTATTAGTTTATACGGTAACCATTAAAACCATGGAGATTTCAATATTTCAAAAATGTTTATTTAAAATAGGCAAGTTACACTCTTTCTGAGAGTCATAAAACAGTAATTACATATTTAAATATGTCATTTGTGAAAAATAAAAAGTAAACAATCACTAGTTAATTACGTCAAAATACAATCTTGATATAAAAAAAAACATGTCATAAGAACATGAAAACAATATGACACGAGAGGTTATACATTAAAATCATTGAATGCCATTAATGCCTTGAAAAGAGTAGGCCAGTTCACACGGACAGCACCCGGTCATGATTATAGAGCGAGAGTCAGCCATCGCCGTGTAATTAAATACTTATTAGTCAGACTTTTTTGATATTTCCCACGATCATATAACCCAAACTAACTGGTAAGTAAAGTTTATTTTAGTCTGGTTTAAATTCAAAATGGTAAAAAATAGTCATTGTGGGGTATCAAATGAATAGCCTTTATGTGCACATTCCAAGAATTTTTTTTTAATTTTATTTACACCACGTAGTTTTTGAATGCCGAACAAACATTTAAAAATTAATACTTTTATGCCCCCCTCCCTGATCTCTAAAGTTAATGAGGCGAAAATACTTAATTACATGTATTTTAAAAGGAAATAAAGAAAAGATCAACATTTTTTTTTTGAGAAAATAAGAAATTCGTGACAGGCTGAAGTGGAGAATGCTGTAAAGACAGAGGGCTGGGCCCTATAATGATGATGATGAAGAAAAAAGTCAAAAACATATAGAAATCCTGATTATACAGGATTTACAAATCCTCCGCCTCCGTGGCGTAATGGTTAGTCCAGTCGCTTCACATCAGAAGGTTGCCGGTTCGATTCCCGGTGGGGTCAACTATGGAAGACTCGGTTTGATTGGTGGTAGGGCATTTTCATAGCCCGCCTGGCTAGCTACCAATGTCTTATCCAAATCTTGCCACACTTGTTAACAGCATTAATGTATTCCGGCTTGAAGATAAGTCAGCCAAATCCCCATTGCGTTGGGGAATCTTTGTAAGTCTGCTCCCATCTTCGGCATCATCGTCACTTACCATCAGGTGAGATGATGCCAAGGGCTTACCAATTTTGGATTTTAAAAAAATAATCGTAAAGTTCTAATTAACTCAAAAGAGGCTCCTCCTCATGATACTTAAGGACTTCTACACGAAGTAACTAGTATCTCATCTGTGCTTCTACTACAAATACTGAATTAAACAAAATTTGTTCAGAAAAAAAATATCTTACTAATGCACTTGGTCAATCTTCTGACCGATTCGAATAAAAAGTCTTCATTATATCAGCTCATATAATATGTCCCCACCGAGGGGCTCGAGCCTACCCTAAATTAGGGTGATCGGGCTTAAGTCGACCACGCGGGCCCAGTGCGGATTGATCGACTTCACACTCATACTTCGAGTGTCTTCGCAGGTGTGTGCAGGTTTCCTCACGATGTGTTCCTTCTCCGTAAAAGCGTCGGATAAACGAACATATAAAATGGAATTTCGAAAACACATTGGTACGTGGCAGGACTCCAACCTCGACCTCCCGGACAGTAGGTAGCGGCCTTAGCCATTACGCCACCGACAAAAGTCTTAAAGACTTTTAAATTAATTTACTGAAAAATATTTTTACATTAGTATAGAAAAATGCTTAAAAAATTGCGCATGTATTTGCAATGGGCAAACTGGCTTTCTCATCTTTAAGCTGGAACAAATGAATGCTGGTAACATTGATGTTCGGCGGCAAGACTTAGATAAGATGGTGTTAATGCCATTCCACCATCCAAACTGAGTCATACAAAGTTCGACTCTGCCCGGGAATCGAATCCGCGACCTCCTTATCTGAAGCTAATCGACTAAACATTACGTCACAGAGGCGGTTAATCACAGTAGTAGTCGGCTTGACCATGTAAGTCTTACTGAGCTATGACTGCAAGATACGCTCAGCCGTTGGTGCTGGTTGCTATGTATCATTGGCAGTTTGGCAGTCTTAAAAGCAACTTGAAAACTTCTCATTGGGCATAACTCGACGATATTTTCCTTGAGTACCGTATTTAACGTTGCTCATTCACTTCATAAAAAATATGTCAAGAAACATTTACTCATCGGAAATCAGCCTCCACTCTTCTGATTGACTAACCAGATCTAGTGTTCTCCAATGACTACCTAGATCCAGTGTTCGCCAAAGACTAACCAGATCTAGTTTTCTCCAATAACTAACTAGATCTAGTGTTCTCCAAAGAATAACTAGATCTAGTGTTCTCCAATGACTACCTAGATCTAGTGTTCACCAAAAACTAACCAGATCTAGCGTTCTCTAATGACTAACCAGATCTACTGTTTTCCAAAGACTAACCAGATCTAGTTTTTTTCAATGACTTACCAGATCTAGTGTTTTCCAAAGACAAACCAGATCCAGTGTTCTCCAATGACTAACCAAATCTAGTGTTCTCCAATGACTAACCAGGTCTAGTGTTCTCCAATGACTAACCAAATCTAGTGTTCTCCAATAACTAACCAGATCTAGTGTTCTCCAATGACTAACCTGATCTAGTGTTCTCCGATGACTAACCAGATCTAGTGTTCTCCAATGACTAACCTGATCTAGTGTTCTCCAATGACTAACCAGATCTAGTGTTCTCCAATGATATGAGCTCATTGAGTTGTATAATATATTAATTAAGGAAATAAAAATTAATAAATATATAAGTTAAATGCAGCTATATCTTGTATTCTTTTATTTCAATTGCTTTTAATTTGTAGACATTCCATGGTAATACAGAAGTATTCTTCTTTTCATGTTGCTTTTATTAGAAGTTCCATGGTAACATGTATTTCTAGCCTCACCCTTTTTAGGGTTCTGTAGTCAACTAGGAACCCTTATAGTTTCGCCATGTCTAAACCCTATCGTGTGGGGTATCGTTGATTAGGTCTTTCAAAACTGCTGGCAAAAACTAGTTTTAGATTCAGTGATTCGTTAGCAAAATATTAAGTTTTATAGTACTAATTTTTGTTAGAGTCAAGTGCCTTGCCTTCTACCCTACCAGCTAAACTGCTATTTCAGGACAATAATTACATAGTTGGACATATATTAAATTAAAAAGGAAAACTATCCCGGCTAAGTGGGCTTTCTTTAGGAGCAATAGTCGACCAACTTAATATGTGCAGTTGGATTTGAAAAAAGTTCATAGATTTTTCATACAAAATGTTCTGTTATCAACTGCAAAAATAATTTTGTTTTTTAAAACGCATTTAGATTCCGACTCGCACTTGGCCAGTTTTTTTTAATTAAATTCAAATTAAATTGGTGGCCGATCCTTTAAATACTTTGTGCTCCCATATATCATATTGTACTACTTTTCCCTAGAATAACATTGTCAATTCGGGAAAAATTTGAGTCTTCGTACAAAACGATCAGCTGATATATCTGTTTTACTCATATCAGCCGCAGTACGTCAACTACTGGACATAGGCCTCCCCTAAGGATTTCCAAGACGACCGGTTCTGCGCTGCCCGCGTTCAGCGGCTTCCCGCTACCCTCATCATATTCATTTTGTTACACCTGGATACTAAGCAATCAAGTTTTTATATTTTCTGTTTCAACAAGATATATTATTATAAAATAAAATGAATAATAAACATAAAGAAATAAATAACTCTTTAACATATCATATCAAATTCGTAGTTTATGTCGAGCGAGGGCTGAATAATATGGTTTTTCATCCTCTTGTGCATAAAGTGATTTATTTTTTTAAGACTAAGGCAATTAGACCTTACAGCCACATACACAATATACCTTCATATATTAGATATGTTTTATGATATTTAGTATAAATCTTAATTTAATCACCACATTATGTATTACTATCTAAATCATCATCATATCAGCTGTATGTTTGTTACTCTTTCATTCAAAAACTACTGAAGGGATCTGGCGAAAATTTGGTAGGAGACAGATTAGGACTGGGATTAACAGATAGGCTACTTTTTTCCACGCTCACGAGCCGCTTGCGGCTCGCGCACTGCGCACCCTCGAAAAGTCATAGAAACGTTGTACATGCGGGTGAAGCTGCGGGAAACAGCTACTAAGGTTTAAAAATTGTGTGTCAATCATATATTGCATTTTTATTGCAACTGCAAATTTAGTAAAACTTGAATACCGCCTGCTGGTGCTCCATAACTTTTTACTCCCCTTTAATAGGTTCTAATAACAGTTGCTGTGAGATTGTAAATTTACAACTTAATATAAATCAGCGAATAATGTATTCTTGGTAATAATTTATGGCACACTACCCGTTGTTGGAGGGAAATGGACGCGCCCGCAGATATGCCGTCTTTAAATTACTCACTGTTCAGGAAGTGGCCTACTCGCGTGCAGTGGCGAAGCCATATTGCGTTAGGGCCCTAGGATTCAGGGGACCCTAGTGGCCCTTTGCCAACTTAAGAAATAAAATAGAAATAGGTCATGTCTAAATGCATGTTTATTCCTTTGGCAAGACACTGTTTGAATTAATTACAGTCGTTTAATTAATTTATTATCGTATCAGCTCATATACGTCCCCACCGAGGGGCTCGAGCCTACCCTTAATTAGGGCGATCGGGCCTTAGTGGACCACGCGGGCCCAAAGCGGGTTGGTCGACTTAACACACAACCTGCGAGTTTCTTCGCAGGCGTGTGCAGGTTTCCTCACACAGAGCGTCGAATAAACGTACATATGATATCTAAATTCGAAATCACATTGGTACGTGGCGGGATTCGAACCATGACCTCCCTGATAGGAGGCGGCGGCCCTACCCGTTACGACACCGACGCCACTTGAATTTATTACAGTCTGTAACAAAAATAAGAGAAACTGGTTTATACTACTCAGTTACAGGTTTGCTACACGATACGTAAGATTTAGAGGATCGGGACTAAACGGAGTTTTAAGAAAAATATTTTTTGGGTAATTTGGAATATATGTAGTTAATATTTTTTCTAAAAAAAAGGAACAATATACTAGAAAAAAGAAAAACTTTGGATGACCGTGCGGTTATAAAACTATAATATAATATATATTTGGACAATTCACTGAAATAATTCTAAATTGACAATTTTATTTGATTAAAAATGGCTATTTTAATAGAATGCCGGTAGGCTACGATCATCGCCCTCCCTTTGGTATTTAAATAAGTAACCAAGTACTAAAATAACAAAAGAATTAAATTTCACTTGGGTCTGAATTACCCCACCGTTCTAAAATACACTTACTAGGTACAAAACACATTTAAAATTTAAAACTAATAGCTAAATTGTTAAAAACCGGAGGTAGGAAATCTTCTAGGATGGCCAATGGCCAGACAGTCGCTCGGGATTAAGGATTAATTCATAATTTACTTCCCTTTAGGCAAGCATCTGGGCGGGCAGTGTGGCCAAAAGACTGGCTGGTGGTTAGCGCAGCTCTAGCCCAGGATCATTCTTGAATCGGAGGAATTTTCGGGGACGTCAAACTCGCAGGGGAAGTGAAAGACCCTACGATGTCCGTAGGGTTTACATATGTATGTAAATCTAGTTCGCAACAGTACCAAAAATATACGCAAAGCGGTTTCCTTACACAAATTACTTACCACTGAATAAAATAGTTGGCCTTAACGAAACATAAATATAAATCCGAATTTAAACACCCATAACAATCAACACATCACGGTCATCTTTTCTTTTTTCGTTATGTCAAAAGGTAACAATCATTTTCAAATTAAATTTTCATAGACGAACAAAACCAAAAGAGAATTTAATCATGAAACGCAAAGCAAGAAGAATGACTTTGAATCGAACATTTTTTGCGTTTCAAGTCGTTTATTTTTATTTTTTTTATTAATTCATGTAAAAAAAGTAAAATCGCCAAGTTATTCTGTTTATTCTAGGGCAGCTAGTCTGGGGAAATAAACCTTTTGTACCTCGGTGACCGACCTTTGCTCGGAAAAGGTTAAAGTTTAAAAAAAATACAACAAGATTAGATCGGACTAGGATATGAACTTATAATCTACGAGGATGAAGTCCAAAGGTTTGACCATTGGACTATCTCGTGCAGTTATATTACCAATTGTATTTCGCGGAAAAGACGATTCGCATTAAAACTTGAAAAAACGCGTTTTCTCAGAGATGAGTAGCCAGATCGATTTTTTGCCCCCAAAACCTCCCATGTCATGTAAATCGTTACAACTATTTTCGAGATCTCAAAATATTACACACAAATATTGTTCGATTAGTTTTTTTTATTCATAATTGGTAAGCCCTTGGCATCATCTCACCCGATTAGGGCTTGTGTACAAATCACGCGAGGTTTTTTCGGCTACTTTTTAACCCCCCCTCTCCCCTGGTGATATTTGGTGAGGTTTTTGGCTACCCGCCCTCCCCCTCACAACCTCATGTGGTTTTTTTTAATTTAACCTAATTTTACTATTAATAGTATTGTATATAGCGGGCGGGGTCAAGCGCGGTCAAAGCCACGCGTGAAAAAATTTCATAAAATAAACTCGCTTTTTTGAAGTATTTAACAAGTGACTATTTATTTTTAATGAAACCGAGAAACACTATCTACTCATGTGGTAGATTTTTTTCTTTTTTCGTTCACTGTAGAAAAATACACGTGAGGTGTCCTTATTCCCCCCTCCCCCAACGTGATCTGTCGTGCGTGCACAAGCCCTTATGATTTTTTTATGAGGTTCTTTGTCAGGGCCCCTGATTGAGGTCTTGTTGACACCTTACACAAGACCCGTAGCTCTAATTCCGACCCTGTTATCACCAACAAATCCAGTTAACTGTACTCCTCACACTATTAAGATAAGCATTCGAATAAAATTACTTTTATCACCGTTTAGGGTGTAATTGATTTTTATTGCGTCCGCTTTTTCGGTATGCGCTCTTAATTTATGATGCTAAATCCTGTTCACAGTGTATAACAGGTTATAAGGCAAATAAATCATTTTTGTAAATTATATCCTTACTAATATTATAAACTAGCTGTCCAGGCGAACTTCGTACCGCCTTACACTACACTACACTACACAAGTAACTATTTAGTAATCTGTGACTACACTATCCTACCACCCTGCTCTACACTACTAGTGGTCGCCATGACCGAAATCGGTCGGATAGATCATCATCATCACCCTAGACTACACTATCCTACCCTACCATACCCTACCCTACATAAGAACCTTCTCCTGACTATAACGAACTCAACAAAAAATAATTAGCGAAATCGGTCCAGCAGTTCACGCGTGATGCGATGGCCAAGGAAAATAGAGATTTATTTTTATATATAAAGATAAGATAAGATAATGTGTTTATTTGTTACCTTTTCACGTTTCAACACTTCGACCAATCTTGATGAAATTTGGCATGGTGTCGCAAGGACATAGGCAAGGATTTTTAACCCGTGAAAATAGAATTCTTTAAGGGAATTGAAAAAATACCCTTTTTTTGGTTCATTTCTTTAACACCACAACGGAACAATGAACTGTTGTGATTTTCTTGCGCAGAGATAGTTGAGGGGGTGGGAAATGACATAATTTACTAATAAGCATTTCCTGACATAGTTCTCGAAGGATCTAGGGAAAACTCATTTCCACGCTCGCGCACGTCGGCGTCGCAACGGAGCAACAGATTGAAGTTTTCAGTATAGAATCGGAAAGTGACATAGACTTCTTATCAGAAAAGCCTGATACAGTTCCTGAGGAATCAGGAGAAAACTCATGGTCATCCTTGCGAGCCGCCTGCGGCTCGCACACCACTCGCCCTCGAAGACAGTCATAAAAACGATGTCTACGAGTTCGAAGCCGCGGGAAAAAGCTAGTATAGTTATTATTCAAAGAGTAAAAACCGGACCCTATTACTAAGACTCCGCTGTCCGTCCATCTGTCTGTCCTTCTGTCACCAGGCTGTATTTCATGAACCGTGATAGCTAGACAGTTAAAATTTTCACCGATGATGTATTATCTGTTGCCGCTATAACAATAAATACAAAAAAATTGAAAAGTGAAAGTCTCCATACATTTTTAAACGTGAAAAAATAGCGCCATCGAGTATGATAGTACGGAACACCTTGTCTAAGCACGGAACCCTTTGTGCGTCGTTTTGACTCGCACTTTGCCGGTTTTTTTTTAAATAAAACGCTTAATTATTTTGCTAGAAAGTAATAAGGGAACTGATAAAATAACACATTAGATAACTTAACACTTAAATCTATAACAAAAAGAAAGTAACATTTTTTTATGGGAATGAGGTATTTTCTGGTATTTCTTATTAAACGGTTATTTGATAATTCTTTATGAATCTGAAAATGTAATGGTTACCTCTTCACGCTTCACCACCTCAACCAATCTCGACGAAATTTGGCATGCAGGTAGTCTGTATCATGAAATGGAACAAATACTACTCTTTATCTCGTGAAAATAGCAAAATCCGACACAGTTCCTGAGGGAACTGAAATAATATACTTCTTTTTGGTGGAATTTCCTGATCATGATTTTGAATATTTTTTTGGACAGAGATGGTTGAGAAGGTGGAAAATGACACATCGTACTAATTAGGAGGTAGTTTACGAAAGATCCGGTAAACACTCATTTACAGGCTCGTGCACGTCCACGTCGCAACCGATCAAAGAATTAACGTAATTTTTGCATAGAAATAGTTCAAGGGGTGTGAAGTGACATACACTTCTAATTAGAATAGCCCAATATAGTTTAACCGCCTCCGTAGCTCAGTAGCAAAGTTCACTGGCTTTACACAGGAGGTTGCGGGTTCGATTCCCGGCGGGGTCAATTGTAAGACTCGGTTTGGTTGGTGGTAGGGCATTTTCTAAGCCCGCCTGGCTAGCTACCACCATCTTATCTAAGGCTTGCCGCCAAATATCAATGTTGATATCATTGGTGTGTTCCGGCATGAAGATAAGATAGCCAGTAGTTCCCCATTGCGTTGGGGAATCTTGGTAAGCCCGCTTCTATCTTCGGCAACATCGTCACTTACCACCAGGTGAGATGTTGTCAAGGGTTTACCGATTGTGAATTTAAAAAAAAAAATGTTCCCGAGGGATCTGAAGCAAACTTGCTTGCGGCTCGCCTTTAACTCACCCTCAAAGACAGTCGTAAAACGATGCCCACGCGAGTGAAGCCGTGGGCAAAAGCTATTAACGTTATAAATATCAATGTTGATATCATTGGTGTGTTCCGGCATGAAGATAAGATAGCCAGTTCTCCATTGCGTCGGGGAATCTTGGTAAGCTCGCTTCCATCTTCGGCAACATCGTCACTTACCACCAGGTGAGATGTTGTCAAGGGTTTACCGATTGTGAATTAAAAAAAAAAGTTCCCGAGGGATCTGAAGCAAACTTGCTTGCGGCTCGCCTTTAACTCACCCTCAAAGACAGTCATAAAAACGATGCCCACGCGAGTGAAGCCGTGGGCAAAAGCTATTAAAGTTATAAATATCAATGTTGATATCATTGGTGTGTTCCGGCATGAAGATAAGATAGCCAGTTCCCTATTGCGTCGGGGAATCTTGGTAAGCTCGCTTCCATCTTCGGCAACATCGTCACTTACCACCAGGTGAGATGTCGTCAAGGGTTTACCGATTGTTAATTTAAAAAAAAAATAGTTCCCGAGGGATCTGAAGCATACTTGCTTGCGGCTCGCCTTTAACTCACCCTCAAAGACATTCATAAAAACGATGCCCACGCGAGTGAAGCCGTGGGCAAAAGCTATTAAAGTTATAAATATCAATGTTGATATCATTGGTGTATTCCGGCATGAAGATAAGATTGCCAGTTCCCCATTGCGTCGGGGAATCTTGGTAAGCTCGCTTCCATCTTCGGCAACATCGTCACTTACCACCAGGTGAGATGTTGTCAAGGGTTTACCAATTGTGAATAAAAAAAAATAAAAAATAAAAACTCAAATTGATCGCATTCCTATTTGATATATTATACTTATGGTGCCTACTATAGACACGCCATGTAGTGGCATTACTAAGCATTTATAAATTCGGATCACATGGTTAGTACTAATATATATACTGTGACATGGTTCTCAATACTAAATGCTATCGTACTGTGCGTGCTATGCATCTTACTGAGGCGGCCTCTATGCGGCCGATATAAAAACTATTTTCATCTTGCAGAAAAGAGCTATCCGCGCAACCTATCAGATGCTATCACGTGAGTCGCTAAAGAATAAGTTCAAAGAAATCAATATTTTAACTGTTTCTAGTCAATTTATATATGAAAACATCATGTACGTTCGTAAGAATTTGCATTTATTTCCTAAAAACAGTGACAGGCATAATTTTAATTTAAGAAATGTAAATAAAAAGGATATAGCCTTTTTGAGACTGAGTAAGCCTAAAAAGTCATTTGTGGGGCAGTGTATTAGATTCTACAATAAAATTCCAGAAAATGTAACTAGTTTATCAGAGAGTAAATTCAAGACTCATGTCAAAAAATGCTTGTGCTCTAGAGGATATAATAAAATAATAGATTATGTAAAAGACAAAAGTATATAATATGTTGATTCTATAACAAATACCATTACCTGAAACTGTAATCTGAATCATGACATTATTTGTAATATTCAATAAGTTTTTTTGACTAAGTATTTAAAAGTGTGTGTAAACACCTATTTAAATTACCTTAATAAACTATTTTGATTTGATTGATTGATTGATCGTTGTCCAAACGTCCCCTTTATAATACGCCATGGGAGCAAAATGTCCGCAATAGGCTTTTTTACCGTACAATTTTTTTAATTAAAAAACACAATTCAGTTAATAGCATTTCTTCTAGAATAGCCAAAAAACTTGCTCATTTGAAATATTTAATTTTTAATTTTATATTAATTAAAAACAGCGAATTAGTTCGTTAAAGACTGTGTACTTAAGTCGTCACTATGTCAGTAACGCTAACAAAAGCAGAACAAAGTACTTTTGTTTTTGATAGTTGATAAAAAGTTATTTATATGACTAGTAGTAAAATACCGTAATAAGAAGGTAGGATAGTTTTGGAGCAAAATGTTCTTGTTACGAAATGTTTACTCCTTAGTTGCCTTAAGTAGACACTCTTTTGAGTCACAAAAATGATAGACTGCGTTTTATAAAATAAGTACACATGTCGTCATGTTGGCTTACCTGTCTGTTTTGCATAAATTTTCTATGTATAACAAACAGGTTAGCCAACATAACGACTTATAAGCTATTTGATGAAACGGGGTCTTTAAGTACCTTCTTTTATTTGATCATGTGAAAAAAATATGTTTTTAAGTAACTACATAAAAACTTATATAGATAAAGTAATTGGCAGATGACACCAACATCTTTGCACTGAGTTGTTTAGATTTCAAGAATATTCAGATCAACATATTTGTTTTTAATATTTAATTAGTAACTAAGTAATGATTATTTATTAATGTTTTTAGTTTAAATAAGCAAACATATACACACTAGCATTGTATATACTGAAGAATCCTAAGAAAGCTTTTTGGTAAATTACGACAGGCTGCATTTTGTAAACAAACACCTATAATTTTGAGTTTTTGAGATTTTTTTAAAAATTTTCGTAGCCTAGGACACAATTTAGATCAAGACAAACTCAAAGACACCTCACTTGTTAAAATCAGTACATTTTTTGTAGTACCGAAGCGGTCTCCCATGTTAAATAGTAATGTGGGACAAACTGTTACAAAGATTACCTAATAATTATTGTGAATATGGTATCACTTATGTTTTGTCTGTGGTCAATTCTATTCTATGGTTTTTAAAAGAAGTAAAAAAAATGGTGGTCCGATTTTTAACGTAAAGACGATTGTGAAAATAAATCCTAGTTGTACTATTAATTCTATGAGTGTTACTTGTAGTTCAAAAGAAACCTGCAAAATACAATACCCTAAATGAAACATAATTACATACATACTTCATACATAGTCTGCAAGATTCAAACCCTTTCTTGTTGATGAGTAATAAAAGCGAATGAGGGTTCACATGGTTCTCAGTGCTAAATAGTACCGTTGTCCAAACAATTGCTGTATGATACGCCATGGCAGCAAAACGTCCGTAATGTAAAACGGTCAAGGAGCAAATTTTCCACAATTGAAATAGTCAATGAAGGAAATCCCCTTTAGGGAAATCTTATAGAAGTAAACAGTCCCAGACATACAAGGTTACTTTTGGACCCTTAACAATAATTTGGTCAGCGCTTCTACTACTGATATTGAACAACTTTCCCCAAGGAATGTATGAGATATTCGCAAAAAAAAAAGAACCTTTCGTACAGATCGACCAGCCGATATGCCGACTTTGTATGGGAAGTCCTAATTTTTTATGCTAATAGACCATGGGTACCTTGGGGAAAGTTGTTCAGAATCAGGAGTAGAAGCGCTGACCAAAATATTGCTGAGGGTTTAAAACTAACCCTGTATATTAGATATTTTTTGTCAAAGAAGACAAGGTTTTAATCTCTAAATCTTCATGATACCTGCTATCGACCGTGACTTCGTTCTTATGGAAAGCAAAATTATTAACAATTTTGTTACATAGTTACTTATGTTTATTATTACAACTAATTTTATCGTACGTATTTCAGTCGCATTACCTATTGTCAAAGAGACATGTAACAAACAACAATCTCTAAATAACAAGGTACTAGTATACCACAAGGCTGCCCGCTGACTGACATAGTACATTGAGGACATTTTGCTCTTATGACGTTTTACCACAGATGAGATAGACTCGTGCATAAAGGTTTCCGTACCATTATCTATAAAAATCATGTTTTTTGTATGGGAGCTCCCCTTAAATATGGATTATAGGGCACAGCAACTCTCGCGGCAACGAGCTGATGGCCGTGGGACCGGAACCTATAATACCCCTCCCATATGGCTGGCTACGGTCCACCCTGAGGAAACCCACAAGAAATGAACACAATTTGTGCTGGTCCGGTTTGGAAACCTACAGGCAAGCGAGGGTGGCCCTTCCGGCAACTAATCCTGGTCTATCCAGAAAGCTTCTGAGACTTGGAAGAGCTCAGCTCCGCAAGGTAACAGCCGCTATCACCGGACATGACCCTTTTAATAAACACCTATTCGCTCTAGGTATCACCGACAGCCCCCTATGCAGAGCGTGTAGGGAGGCTGAGGAGACTGCTGCCCACATCCTACTGGATTGCGAGGGGCTGGCACAGTACAGGGTCGTCGTCAACCTACTAGGAGCTGGGGTGGCAGTCACGCAATCACGCAAAATGGGCGCAGTGGTCGCCTGGTTGCGGAAACCAGCCCGCCCCTAACTTCAACTTCCCCTTAAATACACTCGAGAGCGATGAATCCGGGTCACTTAAAGAATCCTAAAAATCTCGGAAACTGAGAAGGCTAGCTACATGAAATAAATTGTGTTTAATAGACACTTTAATACCCCTTAAATGAAAGTAATAAAATTTACGAGTCACTACATTTTATTTACAAAAATTACATAAATAAAAAAATAAAAAGCGTCGGTGGCTCAACCGGTAACGACTCGGTCCATCTAACCAGAGGTACCGGGTTCAAATCTGGACGGCCAATGTACCAATGAGTTTTTCACAAACTTACGTACATATCATTACCGATTGCTTTAACGGTGAAGGAAAACATCGTGAGGAAACCTGCACAGGCCTGCGAAGAAACTCGAAGGTTGTGTGTGAAGTCGACCAACCCGCACTAGGCCCGCGTGGTCGACTAAGGCCTAATCACCCTGATTCAGGGTAGGCTCGAGCCCCTCGGTGGGGACGTATATGAGCTGATATAAACATAAATAAAAAAACTCCTGATCTCGCCTTAAAACAAAAATAGGAAACATGACATTTTTGAACAACATTACGATTAACTTGAATTTTAATACTTCGTATTGCCTCCTCGTGCTTCCATCACTGTGTTTACGCGGTTTGGCATGCTGTACACCAAGTTCCTTATACGATTTTGGGGAATATTCTCCCATTCCTCTGTGAGAGCAATTTTGAGCTCACGAAGCGTGATTGGGGGAGGGCTTCTTTGTTTTACGCATCTCCCTAGCTCGTCCCAAGCATGCTTGATCGGGTTGATATCCGGGCTGCGTGCTGGCCACTCCATACGAGTAATGTTCATCTCTTGAAGGTAGTCATTCACAATCCCACCCGTATGAGGCCGGGCATTGTCATGCATAAAAATAGCATCCTCACCTAAATTGACCATAAATGGACCAACGTGTTCATTGAGGATCTCTTCCACATATCTTTCGCTAGTTAAAGAGCCGTTTTCTATGAACACCAGTTCTGTGCGACTCTCAGAAGAAATTCCGGCCCACACATGTACAGACCCACCACCGTAGGCTACTTTTTCTTCGATGCATGCTTGCTTGAATCTTTCCCCTGGTCTTCTATACACTCTGTGTCTTCCATCGTGCTTGTAGAGCATAAATTTTGATTCGTCGGAGAACATAACTTTTGACCAATCTCCAATACTCCAATTTAAGTGGTTCTGGGCATATCTTAGTCTTGAAATACGATGCCCACGCTCCAGTTTAGGGCCGTTTGCAGGTCTAAGTGGTTTCAAGTTAGCTTCAGCAAGTCGTCACCTTACTGTCCATGCGCTTGGGTTACTTCCTCCGAGGCGTCGAAACTGATTTGTAAGTTCAGTTCCTGTGAGAAAGCGGTATTACGAAGCATTGTGTTCACCAAGCATCGATCTTCTCGTGCTGTGGTACACCTGGTTCTGCCTGTTCCTGGTCTGCGTAGGTTAGAGCCAGTTTCCTCTTAACGTTGGAGAACTCTTTGTACTGTTGAAAGCGACACACCGAGAGTCGTGGCTGTATCGCGCTGACCCCGGCCGTTTTCCAGCATTGTGAGTATTCTGGTGCATTCTTCAGGTGTAAGCGACAAGATTACTGCTTGAATAATAAATATTGAGTAATAAGTCTCCCTTTTTCAAATTTGATTTTTTTATGACATAACTTTGCAATAACTAAGAAGTTTTAATGACTTCATTTAAGGAGTATTAAATTGTCTATTAAACACAATTTATTTCATGAAGCTAGCCTTCTTAGTTTCCGAGATTTTTAGGATTCTTTAAGTGACCCGGATTCATCGCTCTCGAGTGTATAAATGTATTTTTTTAAATCAATTCTTTATATTTCAAGTGAATATATAAATAAATATTCTGTGAACATTTCAAACGTCTACCTATTGTCTATATCAATATCGAGCAAAAACGAGCAAAAAAATCACGTTTTGTGTATAGGAGCCCTCTTAAATATTTATTTTATTCTGTTTTTAGTAAAGCGAATTACGGACAGCGAAGTCTCAGTAATAGGGTTCCGTTTTTACCCTTAAGTTATGGAACTTTAAAAACGATGTGCACGCGATCGAAGCCGTGGGCAAAAGTGAAATTCGGTTGGCAATTTTTTTTAATGTGATAATAAGACCTATAACCACAGTGCCGACAGAAGTAACAACATGAAGCACTACGGAGGTGTAGGTTACGCTAACGGTAACAGTGTCACGCACGAGTTCAATGATATTTTCCCATCTTAAAAAATGCCCAACGCGCCTTAAGAACGTTTCACTTCAAAAAAAAAATCTTAAACAATAGTCAAATCGGTCAAATGGTTGCCGAGATATATAAATACGAGTATTGAAAACATGGTTTCTCTAACACTACTTGCATATTATGATCATCATTACAGCTCATATACGTCCCCACCGAGGGGCTCGAGCCTACCCTGAATCAGGGCGATTAGGCCTTAGTCGACCACGCGGGCCCAGTGCGGGTTGGTCGACTTCACACACAACCTTCGAGTTTCTTCGCAGGCCTGTGCAGGTTTCCTCACGATGTTTTCCTTCACCGTTAAAGCAATCGGTAATGATATGTACGTAAGTTTTTGAAAAACTCATTGGTACATTGGCCGTCCAGATTTGAACCCGGTACCTCTGGTTAGATGGACCGAGTCGTTACCGGTTGAGCCACCGACGCTTTTTTATATATTATGATAGATAGAATAAAATGGAATGGAATGACATGGAATGTCATGGAATGGAATGGAATGGATTGGAATGGATTGGAATGGATTGGAATGGAATGGAGTGTAATGGAATGGAATGGAGTGTAATGGAATGGAATAGAATAGAACAGAATAGAATAGCACTGGATAAATTCTACACTGTCCAAGCGTTAGTGACAACAATACACAGTTTTTTTAAACGTGTAAATTGCGAGTTCATAGTTCGGGGCGAACCACTGATGTAAGCATTGCCTAAAAGAATCCTATCGAGGTTTTAAATATACTTTCCAATGGTATTTATTATGTTTTTCTTGTTTACATTTATTTACTAAGGATAAGTAGGAGCGTCGGTGGTGTAATGGCTAAGGCCGCTACCTCCTGTCCGGGAGGTCGTGGTTCAAATCCTGCCACGTACCAATGTGTTTTCGAATTTTGATTTTATATGTATGTTTATCCGACACTCTTAAACATCGTTAAGGAAACCATTGTGAGGAAACCTGCACACGTCTGCGCAGAAACTCGAAGGTTCTGTGTGAAGTCGATCAACCCACACTGGGCCCGCGCGGTCGACTAAGGCCCGATCGCCCTATTTCAGGGTAGGCTCGAGCCCCTCGGTGGGGACGTAATATGAGATAGCTGATGATGATGATGAAGTAGGATTTATAGTGTACGGAGGAAAAGTTAAATTATTTTATATAGCACATCCTGGACACTTCATACAACGGGCCAGAAATAATAAATGGCGGGGAAATCCTATGCGTATGACAACCAAACTGTAACCAATCTGTATAAAACTGGGTGACGAGGGGGTGAGGTCGCAATCTAGAGAGCGGCAGGGAGTGTCCATACTGTATGTTAGTACTAATATATACACTTTGCTATAGGTGTGTACTCCACAAATATACAAAAAAGAATTTATCTTCCTTGGGAAATCCATACATTGCCAATATCTCTTTAACAGATTTAACTCAACCTTAACAAAATATCACCTAAAGGCATGGGATATTTAATTCACAATTTTAAGCCGTTAAAAAAGGAAGAATTTTCTAATACAGCATCAAGTAATAAATCAGCGCACACAGGATTTTTTATCAAAGCTTTCACTTTTACGTATACACAGAAATATTCATATAGAAAATGAATAGAATATTAAATTACGTTGGTCCTCTCATTTTGTATGAAACTGACGAAGCGTCTTGTTGAGCTTCCAAGAAGCTTTTAAGTTAATGAACAACTTAAAAATCTATTGACTCTAATATTAAAGAGTGTTTCTCAAAAAATGAATTTTTTTGGGCATACTCGTGTATATTTTTACAACTCATCTTTTTCCCACTTATGATTATTTTTTGTTAACAATTTAAAAAAAATTACTTTATTTGATGTCTAAGTTAGCTTTCTATAATCTCATAAGTCATTTATATGTCACAATAACAAATCCTTACTAATATTATAAACGCGAAAGTTTGTTTGTATGGATGTTTGTTACTCTTTCACGCCACAACAGACAAACGGATCTGGATGAAATTTGGTATGTGGACAGATTAGGACCTGGATAACATAATTATATGGGCTACATTTCCAAAGACAGTCATAGAAACTATGTTCATGCGAGCGAACCGCTGACAAAAGCTAGTAATTAATAATTGTACACCCACATTGTAAATACTTTTTAGTGAAGCCGTCCGCGTCTGGTACACAGAAATAAAAATTTAAAAAAACCCGCTTTCCTAGAAACAAAGAAAAGAGGTGTAAGAAGGTAAAATTTTATGAAAAGTTACAAATATTAAGAATATCTATACCTTTTTTTAAAAAAAAAACTGGAATAAACAACTACCTAATAATAGTAGAACTTAATAAGTTCTAGCTATTCACAAAGTTTGTTATAATCGTTTTAGTCATTTTTGAGAAAAGTAACAAATAAGTAACCTGGGTTTGTACAAGAGGTATAATTCCGATTACTTTTATAAAAATCGTAAGTCGTTTTGCAAGCTTTTTTTATAACTTGCAATGAGTGTATGTTTGTTAAGGTAAAATTATACAAGTTAAATTTGACCCACTTCCGGTTTCCGATTGAGCTGAAATTTTGCATTCTTATCTATATCACGCGACAATGCAATATTAAAAGCTTGTACTTCAAAGTTTTTAGGTTTTTCGAAAATTAATTATATCAGAAATAATAAGTGTCTTTTTATTATATATGCAATCTGTAAAATCAAGTTAACACAAAGACACACACACACACTAGTTTTCTGGTGTCTTTAATTATTATGATTACTGAGCGTCGTTGGTGGCGTAAAGGCAAGGGCCGCTACCGTCTGTGTTCGCGTCGTGGTTCTAGCCACGTACCAATATGTTTTCGAATTTTGATTTCATATGTATGTTTATCTGACGCTCTTGCGGTGAAGGAACACATCGTGAGGAAACCTGCAAACACTTACGAAGGAACTCGAATGTTGTGTGTGTTGTCTACCAACCTGCACTGGGAAAACTAAAAGACCCCAGTATAGGAGGTGTACCAGGCATCGAAAGACCGCAGCCTTTAGAAACGCCCACATCGGAACAGTTGGACGAAGTCACGGTGGATAAATTGCGGAATAGACTCCAGGCTCAGAAGACTAGGCTTGGAGATGTGAAGCCAACAATAGTTGTAACAACTGGAAAAAATAAATAATATTTGGTCGACTAAGGCCCGACCGCCCTAATTCAGGGTAGGCTCGAGCTCCTTAGTGGGGATGTATATGAGCTGATAATTATGATGATGATGATGAATTAAAGAGTGCATTTTCGTCAAATCTCGTAGTCATTTTTTGGACAATTACAGTAACAACTTCTCTCTGCTCCTTCGCTCGAAGGTAAAAAAATATTACGCAGGCGTACTAGCAGCGGGACGGGTTTACTATAAATCGGTACAATTGCCATACGTGTGCGCAACGTATATTTTGTTATCACTGTTGTTGTTGTTGTTAACAGTAGGTAATTACCTACTTTAAAATACGAGAAATCACACCTCAATGATTTTATAACAGGTTCAAAGGAAGTTGAATATCGACCTATTGAAAAGAGCAACCATTTCAAGAAACCAGTTTTTGACATTTTATGATCAAAATAATTTAAATATGTTAAACATACATTCGCACACACACCCATACAAACACGTACACACACACACACACACACACACCTACACACTTAACAACACATCTGATGTAATCGACTGCATGCGGATGGGTAGGTTTTTTTAATTTAATTAAATTTAAAGAACTTGAAATGTATTGGCATATTTTGTATTTTTACAAGCTTTTATTTAAATTGCAATGTAATGTATGTTTGTTCGGGTGAAATCTTGCAAGTTAAGTTTGACCCACTTTCCGGTTTCCGATTGAGCTAAAATATTGCATGGATGGATATGAATATTGCGTGACAATGCAATATTAAAAGCTTGTGCCTAAAAGTTTTTAGGTTTTTCGCAAATAATTTAAAGTTTGATTACTGTAGGTTTAACGCTCTGTAATTTCAATAAATATATAAAATGAAAATAAAAGAAATTTTTATTGTAATTCAAATTCATCAAAAATCTATAAGAATAAAAGAATCGGCAAAGTTCGTGTTGGACCACGCATAATGTAGGGTTCCGGAGTCAATAGCTTGGAACACGTTCACAAGAATACAAGGGACACGTTTTTGACGAACCATACAATTAGGAACGACATACATGAAAAATATGTAAATATTCAGAAATACTATAGTACGTATAATTCAATAATCCCTACTAATATTATAAATGCGAAAGTAACTCTGTCTGACTGTTACGCTTTCCCGCAAAAACTACTGAACGGATTTGGCTGAAATTTGGTAGGTAGACAGATTAGGACCTGGCTTAAGACATAGGCTACTTTTTACCACGCTCGCGAGCCGCTTGCGGCTCGCGCACTGCGCACCCTCGAAAAGTCATAGAAACGTGGTCCACGCGGGTGAAGCCGCGGGAAACAGCTAGTGTACTATAATGCCATGAAAAAAGTAAAAAGAAGAAAACAAACAAGACATCGCTTGTTATTGATAAGACCGCCTAAATGACCAACTTTCTCATTTAACTTGTATTTTCATCTTATAGTACGTGTCAAAGCAAAAGTCAAAGCTGTCTGAGCAAAGCTCGGTCGCCCAGGCATAGTAGGTACCCAGAGACGTTAAAACATTTAAAAAAAAGCTACCTAGATACACGTTGTGCGGCACACTCCAGTGCGAAAATCTCGGAAAATAGCGTTTTCCCAGAGATGAGATGAGACTTATCTAAATCAATTTTTTTCCTCTTAAAAATCACCGTATAATAATTTTGAAGCAAATCGTTGGAGCCGTTTCCAAAATTCAGATTATGGTATATGTCACCGGGATATTATTGTGAAAAGCGCGATATTACAATCTCACTAGTAAGATTATGATAATATAACGGTAAATTGTGAATCGGATCACAATTTCACGACCTATTCTTGTATCTCCGAATAAAACCGATAATTTCTTGTGCTGCAAAGCATTCTGCTACCCAGGAGGGCCTTTGGCTGTTAAATCAATCAAACCTGACCGAACCTCACATCGCGTCGCTCTTACTTCGCCAAGTGTAATTGTAATGTCACTAGTGAGTTTACAACGTCTCTAGTGAAATTGTAATCGTTATGTTACAGTTCGTTACGCCACCGGCGCTTATCCGACGCTCTTACGGTGAAGGAAAACATCGTGAGGAAACCTGCACACGCCTGCGAAGAAATTCGAAGGTTGTGTGTGAAGTCGACAAACCCGCACTGGGCCCACGTGGTCGACTATGGCCCGATCGCCCTAATTAAGGGTAGGCTCGAGCCCCTCGGTGGGGACGTATATGAGCTGATGCGATGTTACAGTTCACAATCTTTCGACAATTTACAATCTCGCGAAATAAATCCCGTTAGATTGTAATCTAACGGAATTTAAAATCTTACGCTGACATACTCCTATACATTCAAGTATTGCTCGTTTAAAGGTATTATTTTTTGAATAGATAGATTGTACAATAGAGTGTTTTCAATCAATAAAAAAAATAAAAAAATAGACGGCCTTATTGTAGGCAGCGATTTCTATCAGGCAATGTTTAGTTAGTACCAATAGCACTACACACATAATCCAACAATAAACATTACGCTTCGTAGCTTACTTGGTAGCAAAGACTTAAGATATATTGTATACTTGATGAGACATTTTCAATTAATTTGGGCTTGTAAATACTTTCACCCCTTTGTTGTTGATGTTCCACCTTTTCGCACGAAACGTCACGCTTCCTCATTTATTATGCGTACAGTGAAGTAGTGGAACTCCTTGCATGCGTCAGTATTTCCCGATTCCCAATAATTTGGGGATTTTCAAGGCAATAGTGAATAGGCATTATTTGAGTTTGCATGTACCATCCTCGACTGCACCATCACTTCCCATCAGGTGAGTTGCAGTCAAACGCAGTAAATTTTTTAATAATAAAAATACTACAATAGCGAACTAGCCCGCTTCCATCTTCGGCATCACCGTCACTTACCATCAGGTGAGATGATGATGAGATGAAATTTCTAATTAGAAATATGTAATACTTATTGTATAATTTTATTTTCTACCTGTTATGTAATATTTTTTGTACTAAATAAACTGTTTTAAATTAAAAACAAAAAAAAGAGAAAAAGGTCTTATCAGTTGTGAATATAAAAAAAAAACTCCGTGTAGTAGGCCATTCATTGCTCGGACGTATAAGGACTCATTCAATCCTAGTTATTCATAAAGTTTAATGAAAATCGTTGGTTATTTTGAAAAAAAATGTGAGGGTAAATAAGGGCTTACCAATTGTGAATAAAAAAACACGTTGTAGTAGGCCATTCGTTGCACGGTGTAGAAGGACTCATCAAGTCCTAGTTATTCATAAAGTTTTATGAAAATCGTTGGTTATTTTGAAAAAAAATGTGAGGGTAAATAAGGGCTTACCAATTGTGAATAAAAAAAGTCGTTGTAGTAGGCCATTCATTGCTCGGTGTAGTAGGACTCATTAAGTCCCAGTTATTCAGTTTTATGAAAACCGTTAGTTATTTTTGAAAAAAAAGTAAAAAACAACCTGGGTTTGTATGAGACGTACATTATATCGATTTTTCCTGGAATAACGAAATATGGCGTATAAAAGACTATATACAAATATAATGAATACAGATTTTCATCTAAATAGTGATTTATTTTTGGGAAAAAAAAGTGATTTTTACTTAATTTTTTTTTGTGACTAACTAATTTTATTTGCTCAAAAATTTGCTCTTAATTATTTTTTTCGAATTTTCAAGTCCGATAGACAGTTCAAAAGTTAAGAAACTCATAAAAAATCACTTTTCTTGTATGAGTAGCTTCTTCTACTTTTTAACCGAATTCTTACTTTGAATGTGTTTTTTTTAATTAAATACATTATTTGAATAATTAAAACAACTACTTACCTATCATATTTCAAAAGATACAATATTTTAAAGAGCGGATGAACAAACGGACGGACAGATAACGTAGGCTTAGTAATTGAGCCCCGAATGTACCTTTTGAATACGGAATCCAAAAAAAAATCAGATTTGGTAATTTTTGCAAATTGACCCCAGGCTAAAAAGCGTCGGTGGCTCAACTGGATAAAAAGTAGCCCATATGTTAATCCAGGACCTAACCTATATGTGTGCCAAGTTTCATCCCGATCGGCCCAGTGGTTGAAGCGTTAAAGAGTAACAAAAATCCATCCATACATACAAACTTTCGCGTTTATTATATTAGTAGAATTAAGTAAGTGCCATTATGATGCCAAGGGCTTACTAAAAGTGAATAAAAAAAATTACACAAGTAAAAGGCCTACTTATCATATCAGCCGAAAGACGTCCATTGCATGGACCAAAGGCCTCCACCAAAGACTTCCACAACAACTGGTCCTGCACTGCCCGCATCCATTTGCTTCCCGTGACCTTCACCAGGTCATAGGTCCATCTCCACTAACCTACTTGTTGACTTCGTGACTAAAATTTCCTCAAGTAGCCTGGGGTCATCATCATATCAGCTTATATACGTCCCCGCCGAGGGGCTCGAGCCTACCCTGAATCAGGGCGGTCTGACCTTAGTCGACCACGCGGGCCCAGTGCGGGTTGATCGACTTCACACACAACTTTCGAATTTCTTAGCAGGTCTGTGCAGGTTTTCTCACGATTTTTTTCCTTCGCAGTTAAAGCAATCGGTGAGTATATGTACGTAAGTTTCAATAAACTCATTTGTACATTGGCCGTCCGGATTTGAATCCGAGGCCTCTGGTTAGGAGGACCGAGTCGTTACCGGTTGAGCCACCGACGCTTTATATTTATTATATTATTATAGTAGTTATTAACTTAAAAATCAAAGTAGAGCGGTTCAGAGGATCGATTAATTTTAAAATTAAATAACTTTAAGGTAATTTCTTATTTCTAATAAAGTAGCAACTGAATATGTACCTAACTATTCAGCGGTTTAACTCCAAAACAACTTCTTCTGTTCGCATAGTTCATCCAAAACAAATGGTCCAACGGAGCAACATCTTCTTCACAGCACAGAAAACAAGCTTCTCACTTCAAAACACAAAGATTTACAGCAAAATATTTTGTTCGCCTCCCTTAAATCCACCAGAGTACACCGATGAAGTTATATTAGATTCGGGAAGTACACTCGAGTGAAGTTCAAGTTGTGTTCGGCGAAGTTGTTGTACGGGAAGGTTTCGGGAAGTTTCGAGGGCTCGCGACGCGGGTCCGCGGCGGGCCTGGGCGCACTGCCGTGCCGCGCCTGCCGCCGGCCCTGCGCGCCGCCAAAGGGAGGAGTCTTAGCCTAAACCACGCCTACCAAGGAGCTCCACATTTCTTTTTCAATATGTGTAATTCAATTTCGCCTATGTCTTCGCTGGAAAAGTTGATGCCCCGTTGCCGTTCAGCGCGATGTTTTTGTGTGAAGTGTAATGTGGTCCGTGAACCGAGGCGGCCCGCGATGCTGCGCGCCGTGCGATTTTCTCTCCCCTCTCCCCTTTTTTTGTTGCCAATTTCACGTGCTGTTGCTTGTTCATATCTTGTTCGGTTAACAAAAACACATACATTTACATTGGTTTTAGACCTGTTTATTTTTATGTCAGGCAACAATGATACATTGTAGATCTTCTACTTCTTCTTCTTCTTTTCGAATCGATGGTTTGAATATTGACTCTTATTATTGATCTTCTACTACTAATCTTACATAATTTTTTAGGGTTCCATACAACACCCAACGGGTGACCAACGGGACCCTATTGCTAAGCCTCCGCTGTCTGTCTGTCTGTCCTTCCGTCAACGGGCTGTGTTTTATGAACCGTAATAGATAGACAGTTCAAATTATCACAGAATGTGTATTTCTGTTGCCGCTATAACAGTAAATAGAAAAAAAATTAAAAAGTGAAAAATAAGGGGGGTCTCTATACAAAAATAAGGGGGTCTCTATACAAAAAACGTGTTTCTGTATAAGTCTTCAGAAGGATTTTTTATCTAGCTCTATCGTAAAAACGGTAATACATAAAGGCGTAAAACTTGTTATGATTATAGTTCTTATACTGAAATAAAACAAAAAATAATAAATATTGGCCAAGTGTGAGTCGTACTCGTGCTAAGGAGTCCGAACTAAATGGAAAAAAAAGTAATATTTTTGTCGTTCGCGTTGATGTCTTTTGTTTGAAATGTGAATAGGTATCATTGTCATAGTTGTGTGGAGAATTGTAGCAGGACGGAACCCTCGGAGCGCGAGTCCCACTCGTGCTTGACCGATTTTTAAGTACAATACGTCTTAAATTGGATACTGACATAATAAGAGAAACGTCAAATATTTCGCTATAAAAGTATAATAAATTATATAACAATATAGTTTTACAATAATATACTACCTTTTTTTAACAGAACACAGTTACCTACCTACTTTTCCATACAGATTTTCAATCGACTTCCAAAAAGGAGGAGGTTCTCAATTAGATTATGTGTTTTTTTTTGTATGTTTGTTACGCTATATCTTCGCACATTGTAAACTGATTTTCGTTATTATTTTTTCTTCTATAGGATATACTCCTTAGTTGGCCCCATATAAATTTTATCAAAGTCGGTTTAGTACTTTATTACAAAGTTAACAAAAACCCAAAAATAATAATTCAAAATTGTACTAAATTGTTGCGATGGAAGTCGGTTTTTAAACTTGTTTATTGTTTTCAATTATTATAAAGACCTTCTTAACCAAGGGTTTAATAAAATTCAGTTAACGACTAAGAATCTGGCAGGCACTATACAAACTACCACGCAGATCATACCGGCTAAGCCACACTATACAAATTCGCGGCTTGGACCAAAGGAATTCGCTAAATGATAACAATAAATTAACTCAAGTTTCATTTGCGTTACAAAGTGAGTTATGAGTCAGTGTCTTAGTTCTGTCACCGCTAAAGTTACTACGGTTCAAAATTAATACACTGCTATAAGCCTGCGTTAATACGCTACACCCTCTCGACTCGTATTTACAGTATCAAACTTTGAGAAAACACACATACCAAAATGAACCTTAGTTTGAGGAAACAGAGTGGAAAATAGTTGAAAATAAACATGTATGTTAGGCCGTTTTCATGAATTTCAATCATTATTAAATGTGTAACACCTATTTGTTTTGTGTCGTATGTAACGAGACACTAACGACAACTGACATATACATATTGTATGGGCATATTACAATGTAATATTAAATCACTCCTAATCCTATACAGAATACAAAATACAAATACAAATATATTTATTACCAAAGAATGGTGTACCATACCGTATAAAGTATGGCTTGTGACCTCACACTAGGCAGAGTCCGTATCGTGGTGGTCACGCCAAAAATACATTTACCAACCAGTTGAAAGATAATTTACAAAGTTATATTAAACTAGCTGATTCCCGCGGCTTCACCCGCGTGGACCACATTTCTATGACTTTTCGAGGGTGCGCAGTGCGCGAGCCGCAAGCGGCTCGCGAGCGTGGTAAAAAGTAGCCTGTGTCTTAACCCAGGTCCTAATCTGTCTACCTACCAAATTTCAGCCAAATCCGTTCAGTAGTTTTTGCGGGAAAGCGTAACAGACAGACAGAGTTACTTTCACATTTATAATATTAGTAGGGACTAGTAGGGATTACATCTAAACAACAAAAGAAAAACTATTATTTATAGTATGTAAGTTAATAATAGATATACCATGGAATTAAAGTGTAAGAAATATAAACATAAACAGTAGTTATATAAGCTAATTAAATTAAAATTACAATTACACTGCTAATGGTGAATTTCTAAAAGATTTTCCGAACCATACAGGTTGAAAAAATCGCGGGGTAGAGCGAATTTGAAAGTTTTGGGGGGGGGGGGGCATTGTAAGTTTTAACCGACTTCCAAAACGGAGGACTATATGTTTTTTATGTGTGTGTTATTCATAACTTTTGACTAGGTGAACCGATTTTTGTTTTTTTTTTTAATTTGAAAGCTAGTGCTTTCCGTGTGGTCCAATATAAATTTTATCAAAATCGGTATAGTACTTTATTAGAAAATTAACAAAAACCAAAAATAATAATGCAAAAATGTACTAAATTGTTGCGATAGAAGTCGGTTTTTAACGTGTTTAGCGTTTTCAATTGCACTCAAATCTAAGTAATCATAATATATAATTTATCAATAAAGGAATTAGTTGCCAAACTCAATTCCTGTTATATTATTTTTTGTACTTTTAGCATCTATGAAAATTTCATAAAAATTGGATAAGGCGTACATCTATACATGCATATAATTATATACATACGAAATAAACATCCTTACATAATATGTGAAAATGTATTTGTTGGTTTGTTACCGTTTCACGTTTCAACATCTCGACCAATCATGATGAAAATTGGTATACAGGTAGCTTGTATCACTGAAAAGAACATAGGCTACTTTTTATTTCGTGAAAATAGCATAGTCCCATACATTTCCTGTGGGAACTGAAATAACATTTTTTTTTGGTTTATATCTTTGACATATCTACGGAAGAAGGGGTTATTGTGATTTTTTGCAAAAAAGATGGTTGAAGGGGTGGGAAACAACATAATTTACTAATGAGCATGGATAATATCAGGATTGACATAGATCCCTAGGGATCTGAGGAAAACTCATTTCCACGCTCGCTCACGTCGGCGTCGCAACGGAGCAACGGTTTGAAGTGATTTTTTGTATAGAATTGGTTCAGGGCGTGGAAAGTGAATAAATTGCTAATCGGAATAGCCCGATATAGTTCCTGAGTGATTTCGCGAAAACTTCTGCTCGCACACCACTCACCTTCAAAGACAGTCATAAAAACGATGTCCACGCTGGCGAAGCCGCTGGAAAAAGCTATTAATATTTTAAACGTGAAAATGTGTTTGTTACCTTTTCACGCTTCAACTTTATTAATATTGACGAAATTTGGCATTGAGATAGCCTGTGTCATGGGAAAGGACACATTATGATACTTTTTATCCCATAAAAATAGCATAGGCCGATACAGTTCGTGAGGGAACTGAAAAAAAAAAATTTGGTTAATTTCTTTAACATCGCAATAGAGCAACGGATTATTGTGATTTTTGAAATGAAAACTACTTAAGGCACGTTTAGCACCTGGAACCCCCGGAGGGTCAAAACTGAATTTTGAGATGGGAAAAAACCACTGAACTCGCGGCACTGTTACCGTTACCAGGAACATTTAGAGGTTCAAAACTTATAAAACTGTAAAAAGTTTTCACTTCTGTCGACACTCCCGGAGTGGTAAGGTTATTTTTTGCACAGAGATATTTGAGGGGGTGGGAAATTACATAGACTACTAACAACATAGCCTGAGACAGGTCCCGAGAGATTTAAGGAAATGTCGAAGGTTGTGTGTGAAGTCGACCAAGCCGCACTGGGCCCGCGTGGCCCGATCGCCCTAATTCAGGGTAGGCTCGAGCCCCTCGGTGGGGACGTATATGAGCTGATAAGAAGAGCTGAGCCGGTATTTCCAGTATCGCGCACGTCGGCGTCGCAACGGAACAACGATTGACGTGATTTTTTAAATATAAATAGTTGAGGGGGTGGGAAGTGACATAGACTGCTAATCAGATTAGCCCGATATATTTCTCTAGAGATCTGAACTAAACTCCTGTCTACGCTCGCAAACCGCTCCCGGTTCGCGCACCACTCACCCTCATAGTCATAAAAACGATGCCTCCGGGGCAAAAGCTAACAATATTGTAATAGTGAAAATGTGTTTGTTGGTTTGTTACCTTTTCACGCTTCAAAACCTCGACTAATCTTGATGAAATTTGGCATGCAGGTAGCCTGTGTCACTGGAAATAACATAGGCTACTTTTTATCCCGTGGAAATAGCATAGTCCGATGCAGTTCCTGAGTTAACTGAAAAAATACTTTTTTTGGTTAATTTCTTTAACATCGCAACGGACCAATGAATTGTTGTGATTTTTTGCACAGAGATGGTTGAGGGGGTGGGAAACAACGTCGTAATTTACTAATAAGCATAGCCTTTGAAATTGTATTCGAACTAATTAGTAAAATATTTGTTTACATAGGATGAGTAGTTTCTAAGATTAACTTCTACAAACATACAAACGTTACCTCTTTATATAAGTAAAGATGTCGCAATAAAAAAAAAACTCGTGATTTAATAGTTTCGCTTACTTTTTTAACGAAAAAATAAGCCCCGCTAGCGGAGTTCCGTCAACTCAGTATTTTTCGGAGCTAAGCACAAGCGGGACCAGGAAAACCGGGTTAAGCCTCACAAAAATATTAGTTAAACTTAGCCGTTTTTTTTTAAATAACTATTTCACCTCTTTTAGAGATCTTTTTACACTGCAGTGTCTAATTAAAAAAAACAAGCAAAACAGAAGCTGTTCGGTTTTCTATCAAAGTTCACTTCACGGAAGCTTAAAGAGTGCGCTTTCAGCTAACATTTTTAAGTAACTAAATGAAAAATGCAGCAACACTTTAACGGCGGCAGATTTCGTCGGTCCGTAAGGGCGTAAGTCCGCTGTTATTCGCTAAGTTTACAGTTCCGAAGAGCGTACAGAAAACTAGACGTAGTAAAAGCAAAGTACCGTACTTTATATCTATATAAATGTATGTATTTAAACGTATATAAGTATGTATATCAGTCTCTGGTTCCCATAACACAGGGAATCCTACTTTGGGGTCAGATGGCCATGTGTGATTTGTCCCAGAATATTTATTTATAATTTTATTTTATTTGCTTTTGATAATTTTGCTACAGAATCTTAAGTGTGTCGCTTCGGTTATAAGGGCTTGTGCACAAATCACGTGAGGTTCGATAGGGGGGCGAGGGGGGATTACGAAAAAATCACGGCAGATCACGTTGAGTGTGGGGCGGGGGGCGGGGGGGGGGCGGGGGTATAAGGATACCTCACGTGTATTTTTCTACAGTGAACGAACAAATAAAAGAAATCTACCACATGAGTACATAGTTTTTCTTTGTTTCATTAAAAATAAATCGTCACTTGTATATATACTTCGTCGAAGCGTCGGTGGCTCAACCGGTAACGACTCGGTCCTCCTAACCAGAGGTGCCGTGTTCAAATCCGGACGGCCAAATACCATTGAGTTTTTCGAAACTTACGGATATATACTCACCGATTGCTTTAACGGTGAAGGAAAACAGCGAAGAAACTCGAAGGTTGTGTGTGAAGTCGACCAACCCACACTGGGCCCGCGTGGTCGACTAAGGCCCGATTGCCCTAATTCAGGGTATACATGAGGCTGATGTGATGTTAAATACTTAAAAAAAAAACGAGTCTATTTTACGAAATACAATAGCGAATTCTTTGGTTCTCAATCTCAAACAACGCAACTAACTTTAGGATATTATTAACTTTTTCTTTCTATTTTATTGTTGCTAAGAACTGATTTAACTTTTTTTTATAAGGTTTATGTTTGTTGTACTATTATTCTTTATATTACTGTTGTACTGTTACTGTTCAAACTGTATGGCGTACGTCAAGCTAGCTTATCTGTAACCTAAAGGCGAAAACTTCTCAATGTTCCATATCTTCTAAATGTTTGATCATATAAAGTAACCTAGTTTTCCTTAAAAAATAAAATAAAATAAATAAATTTTGGCGCGCGTGGCCTTGACCGCTCTTGACCCCGCCCGCTATAATACAATACTATTAAATCTTAAAATTAGGTTGAATTAAAAAAAAATCATGTGAGGGAGTGGGGGGGGGGGGTTAGCCAAGATCCTCACCAAAAATCACCAGGGGGGGTCAAAAAGTAGCCGCTTCAAAAATGCTTGATGATAAACCTGTGCATCTATACCTTTCATTTAAAAAAAATCAAATCGGTCCGATATTAGAATGGCCGAACGGGCCGCGGGGGTGATTTCCAGTGCTTGATGACAAATATGTGCATGAATAACTTTAATTTAAAAAAAAGTAAATCGGTTGTACAAAACTCTCAGACCCAATTAGTTTTCTTAATTATTTTTATATATATATATATATATATATATATATATCTTAATATATTCTTAATATATATAAATCTCGTGTCACAATGTTTGTCCTCAATGGACTCCTAAACCACTTAACCGATTATAATAAAATTCGCACACCATGTGCAGTTCGATCCAACTTGAGAGATAGGATAGGGTACGGTAGGGTAGTGTAGGGTAGGGTAGTGTAGTGTAGGGTAGTGTAGAGTAGTGTAGGGTAGGGTAGTGTAGTGTAGTGTATGTAGGGTAGGGTAGGGTAGTGTAGGGTAGGGTAGTGTAGTGTAGGGTAGTGTAGGGTAGGGCAGGGCAGTGTAATGTAATGTAAGGCGGTACGAAGTTCGCCGGGACAGCTAGTATATATATAAAGATACCTACATATTTATAAAAAGCAAAATTAAAAATTTTGAAAAACCCCCAACGGTTTAAATGTAATTGAAAAAGGATAAAATAACACCCGACATAAAGAATTCATGTAACTTTCAACTCCCTATGAACTTAATAAAAAACCCAAGAAAATCCGTCCGGGGCTGCCATTAAATGAACTGGTTTGTAATTATATAGTGATATGATATCAGCTCATATACGTCCCCACTGAGGGGCTCGAGCCTACCCTGAATTAGGGCGATTGGGCCTTAGTCGACCACGCGGGTGCAGTGCGGGTTGGTCGACTTCATACACAACCTGCGAGTTTCTCCGCAGACGTGTATAGGTTTTCTCACGATGTTTTTCCTTCACCATAAGAGCGTCGGATACACGTACATATGAAATCTTATTCGAAATCACAGTAGAGCGTCGGTGGCGTAACAGTTATATAGTAACGTGAATAATTTAGAGATATTTTAATGCTATACTTATTTATATTTATGTTCAAATTTAAAATAGTGATGGCGGCTTTTCTTTGATTTTTTTAATAAGTTCATAGGGAGTAGAAAGTTACATAAATTCAAATCAGCGCTGTGTTGCAGCATAAGCCGCACGCATTATATGCTGAGCGCGGTCCGTGATTCTTGCACCACACACACACACACACACACACACACACACACACACACACACACACACGCACACACACACACACACGCACACAAAGACATACACACATATCATACTTTGATAGTTTTTTCTCTACTTGTAATATTAGGTACTGTTATTTTATTATTGTTATCCTCTCATTTAAAAAAAAAATGTTTATTTAATTTATTCCCAATATTATGTATGTGTGTTTGGTGGGCAGGGCATATAGCTCGTAGAACAGATGGCCGATGGGGCAGTAAAGTTCTCGAGTGGCGACCGCGCACCGGAAAACGTAGCGTAGGCAGCCCTCCCACGCGGTGGACCGATGACCTGGTGAAGGTCGCGGGAAGCCGATGGATGCGGGCAGCGCAGGACCGGTCGTCGTGGAAATCCTTGGGGGAGGCCTTTGTCCAGCAGTGGACGATTTGTGGCTGATATGATGATGATGATGATGATGTTTGGTGACAAGGAATCAATAAATGTCTTATGTCTTAAGTCGGGGGTTTTTTATCCTTTTTCAATTACATTTTAACCTCTCAACCTAAACGCATATACCTTCTCTGTACCGTCGCAGGTGAGAAACAAAGTCCCCCGCTGCGGCTGTTTCTCTGTCTGAACGAAAAAAAACTCGAAAACTATCGAACGCATTTTCATAAGGTTTTCACCAATGGTCGAAGTGATTCATGAGGATTCTGGGTTGGTGTAAAATTTCACGCAAGTCGCTGACGGCTTATAAACCGCGTACTCTCTAGTTAATTTGTAAATGCTTGCAGCTCTTATGCTACTAGTATCCAAAACTCAAATGAAGATGTTTAAGTGTTAAAAAATGAGAAGCGAAGCGAGTGACGGTCCATTCTCCTAAAACTACTACTATTATGAATGCGAAAGTTTGTATACAGGGTGTAACAAAATTGGTGTAGGTCCCGTTAACTGGGTCTTCTAATCAAAATACTGAACAAATTTTGTTCTACGACTTTGCTGAAATCGCAAAAAAAATAATATTTTTCTTCATACAAATCGATCAGCTGATCGACCAATTTTGTGCATTTTAGTATGGCGGGTCCAATGTTTTTTTTTGAGACTATGGGTTCCTTGGGGAAAGTTGTTCAGTATGATGAGGAGAACCCCCAGTTAACGGATCTTGCACCAATTTTGTTACATCCTTTATATGGATGTATGTATGTTTGTTACTCTTTCATGCAAAAACTACTGAACGTATTTGGAAATTGGTAATTGGAAATTTGGTGATAGATAGATTAGGACCGTCATAGAAACTAGTTTCACGCGAAGCCGCCGGCAAAAACTAGTTGGTTGAATGTAAAAATGTGGAGATTCTCATAAAATATTGATATTGTCTTCACCTTGAAAACAACACAAAAACAAAATAATCTTTCACTATAACTTTAACTCCAGCATAGGGGTGACCACAGCATCAAAAACAAGTAATGAACTCTTGATCACTAAATTGCACTCCTTTTTAAACTTCGGAAAACCTTACTCGTTTTGTTTTCCATCAAGTCGTCGGTTTTTAACTCACCAAAATCACAAAATAAGTACAGAAATGACGCTGCAAAACTATGACGTCACGCCTAGGTATTTCAAACATTTTTAGAACAAAATGACGTTTTTGACAGATGATAAAAAGTAAATCAGATGACTAGCATTCGTCATCTATTCTTCAGCTTAAACTTCAAATCAACTCCAGAACCTTAAATCATATCTAGGCAGCTATAACTGTATCATTATAGCTCTAGGGCACTGGAAGCGAAGGAAGCCGCCCGTGGCCCCTCCCGTGGGGCTCGTTTCTGCGGGAGCGATTTCCGCGGCCGTTCTTATGATTAACTCAACTCTTGCGGGACTACGCGGGCGATGGTGACGATGCTGGTTAAGCGATTTTTATAGATACCTTGTTTCCGTAAAATGAAATAGGAAATAAAAAGATTTTTTTGTATCGACAGGTACTTTGTGTATTGTATAGCGTCGGTGGCTCAACCGGTATCGACTCGGTCCTCCTAACCAGAGGTCCCGGGTTCAAATCCGGACGGCCAAAGTACCAATGATTTTTTCTAAAATAACGTACATATACTTACGGTAAAGGAAAACATCGTGAGGAAACCTACACATCTGGTTCCAGATGTGTACGAAGGTCGCGTTGCACACGTCCGTACGTGTTAATCTAAATACCCTACACGTGACCGCGGGTGATGCTAAGTGCAACACCAGGCAACCACCGTCTATCCCTTGGATAGCATGGTTAATTATGCCACACGATAAGAAGAAGAGGTGAAGATTCATTTACTCGTAATTTCAACATTCAAGAAAATCAATGTTTTAAGGGTTTTCCTTTTTGAAGTGAAAACCTCTTAAGGCGCGTTGGGTAATTTTAGAGATAGGAAAAAATCATTGAACTCGCCGCACTCTAACGTAATGTAACGTAACCGACACCGTACCAGGAACACTCGCAGGGTCAAAAGTTGGGAATTATTTGAGATGGGAAAAAACCATTGAACTCGCCGCACTCTAACGTAATGTAACGTAACCGACACCGTACCAGGAACACTCGCAGAGTCAAAAGTTGGGAATTATTTGAGTTGGGAAAAAAAACCATTGAACTAGCGACACACTAACGTAATGTAACGTAACCGACACCGTACCAGGAACAGTCGCAGAGTCAAAAGTTGGGCATTATTTGATATGGGAAAAACCATTAAGCTAGCGACACTGTAATGTAATGTAACTTAACCGACATTTTACCAGGAATACTCGGAGGGTCAAAACTTATAAAACTGTAAAAAGTTTACACTTCTGTCGGTACTCCCGGAGCGGTTAGGTTTTTTTACACAGTCCGTAGCTCATTTGATTGTTAAATGCCTGTCTCTACGTTCGAGGGAAATGACTCGTCATCATTTGGATCATAAACAGCTAAAGGAACTCCTGTAGTAATAACGCTGTAAAATTTACGATACAGCTCAAAATATACACAAAATTGATGTTCCTTTGAACCATTCAATTTTAAAAAAAACTTTTTGTATGGAGACTTTCACTTTTTCTTTTATTATATCAGCTCATATACGTCCCCACCGAGGGGCTCGAGCCTACCCTGAATCAGGGTGATTAGGCCTTAGTCGACCACGCGGGCCCAGTGCGGGTTGGTCGACTTCACACACAACCTTCGAGTTTCTTCGCAGGCGTGTGCAGGTTTCCTCACGATGTTTTCCTTCACCGTTAAAGCAATCGGTAAGTATGTACGTAAGTTTTTGAAAAACTCATTGGTACATTGGCCGTCCAGATTTGAACCCGGTACCTCTGGTTAGATGGACCGAGTCGTTACCGGTTGAGCCACCGAGCGGCTCGAGCCTACCCTGAATTAGGGTGATCGGGCCTAAGTCAACCACGCGGGCCCAGATCGGGTTGGTCGACTTCACACACAACCTTCGAGTTTCTTCGCAGGCGTGTGCAGGTTTTCTCACTTTTTCTAATTGTTATTATTTGTTGTTATAGCGATATCATCTGTGAAAATTTCAACTGTCTACCTATCATGGTTCATGAAATACAGACGGAAAGACAGACAGATAGACGGACGGACAGAGGAGTCTTAGTAATAGGGTCCCGTTTTTACCCTTTGGGTGCGGAACCCTAAAAATACTTACCTACCTATTTTTCACCCGGCTGCGCCAGGAGGATATGTTATTTTTCGAGTGTATGTCATCAACATCATCATATAAGCTCATATACGTCCCCACCGAGCGGCTCGAGCCTACCCTGAATTAGGGTGATCGGGCCTAAGTCAACCACGCGGGCCCAGATCGGGTTGGTCGACTTCACACACAACCTTCGAGTTTCTTCGCAGGCGTGTGCAGGTTTTCTCACGATTTTTTCCTTCACCGTAACAGCGTCGGATAAACGTACATATGAAATCAAAATTCGAAAACACATTGGTACGTGGCAGGATTCCGACTACGACCTCCCGGGCAGGAGGTAGCGGCCCTTGCCATTACGCCACCGACGCTCTTGTATTTATGTATGTATGTTTATTTAATTCTTTGGCAAGCTCTGTAGCCTAAACGGCTTGATGGATTTAGGAGTGGGAACATCGTCACTTACCACCAGGTGAGATGTTGTCAAGGGTTTACCAATGGTGCAAAAAAAAAAAAAAAGAAAGTGCGAGGTGTCCTTAGATTCGTTTTAATCCCGTGAGTGACATAGGATAATTTATTACATGACAGGTCAAAAAAATGGGGTAAGTTTTATGCAGTCGGGTTATAATTTTTAATTCGTGTAGTTTATTATTTAAGTTTCTCTGCGTGATCGAATCAGAAACGAAGAGAACCAAAGTAACCGACATAGCTCACAAAATTACTAAACTGAAGTGGCAGTGGGCAGGGCACATAGCTCGTAGAACATATGGCCGATGGGGCAGAAAAATTCTCGAATTGCGACCACGCACCGGAAAACGTAGCGTAGGCAGGCCTCCCACGCGGTGGACCGACGACCTGGTGAAGATCGCGGGAAACCGATGGTTGCGGGCAGCGCAGGACCGGTCGTCGTGGAAATCTTTGTAGTACTAATATATATTGTCCCTTTATCCAGCTTTGGACGATTTTCGGCTAAACAATAAATCACACAATTTAAGGTATCCAGGCCACCCAGTTGACACAGAATTCACAAAGAAGAATCATCGGAAGGATTTAATGTAAGTATGTTATAATCGCACAACACACGGCCACAAGGGGGTCCCAATTTTCCGCCTCGTCGCTTAATTAAACGATTGTTTGCCGTTCCGCGATAAATTCATGTCGGCTTGTTTGATTTGCACTAATTATATCCTTCGCGGTTCATTCAAACAAATTGCGTGCAAATGTTTCGTTTTAAAAAAAATTTTCATGTCTTAAGACAGTCCTACCTCTGTATCAGAAACGAAACGATTTGGTTCTCCTTCAGAAACGAGGCGATCCGTAGGAGAACCAAAGTAACCCACATAGTTCTCAGAATTGCTAAACTTAAGTGGCAGTGGGCGGGGCACATTGCTCGTAGAACAGATAACCGTTGGGGCAGTAAAGTTCTTGAGTGACGATCGCGTACCGGAAAACGTAGCATAGGCAGGCCTCCCACTCGGTGGACCGATGTCCTGGTGAAGGTCACAGGAAGCCGCTGGATGCGGGCAGCGCAGAACCGGTCGTAGTGGAAATCCTTGGGGGAGGCCTATGTGCAGCAGTGGACGTCCTTCGGCTGATATGATGAAGACTGTCCATGGTGCGTTCTTTCAAATATTTCTGTACTTATATAAGCGTCAGTGGTGTAACGGTTAGGGCCGCTACCCCCTATCCTGGCGGTCGTGGTTTGAATCCTGCCACGTACCAATGTGTTTTTGAATTAAGCTTTCTTAAGTACGTTTATCCTACGCTCTTACGGTCAAGGAAAACGTATTGAGGAAACCTGCATACCCCTGAGAAGAAACTCGAAGGTTGTGTGTGAAATCGACCAACCCGTACTAGGCCCGTATGGTCGACTAAGGCCAAGCCCGATCTTCACTGCACTACACTACACTGGACTACACTGCACTACACTACACTACACTGTACTATACTGCACTACACTGCACTACACTGCACTACACTGTACTACACTACACTACTTTTTGTAGATAATGCAAAATTTTTAGGTTTTTTTTACACTTTTGGTTACATTATTAGAGTTTTAGTAAGGATCCCTATTTTTTTTAAATATGTTATAGCCTATAGCATTCGCAGATAGTGTAGCTTACAACGGTGAAAATAATTCTCACACCGGTCCAATAATTTCGGTGCCTATTCAATGCAAACAAACAAAAAACAATCAAATCTTTCCTCTTTTTATTAGTATAGAAAATAAGAAAAAATAAACAAAAGATTTTTTTAAAGTTCCTTGCCCTAGTCGAAAATCGAAGCGGCAATATGTAAAAAATATCGGCCTAGTGCGTGACAACCTTAACTCTAAAAAGACCTATTCAATGATACCTCTCTCCCCCCATAATAGACTTCGACTACAAAAAAGCGGTTTTTTTGTGAATCCCCTTGGGTGGAGTGTAATTAATTTATTCGTGTCCCGGGTGTTTTTAAACTATTGTACCTAGGAATACAATATTATAGGGTATCCTAAGACGATGATAAATTAACTATTTTTAACCGACTTCAAAGAAAGGAGGAGGTTTCTCAATTCGACCTTATATATGTATATTGGAAAGGAGTTAACCCAAGGGTTGTATCATCGAAATCGATGGGAACCTTACTTTCCTGTTTGAAGTCGTTTTTTTTTTCAAAATTATGTTTTTCCATACAAATACGGGTTTCTTGCGTGTTAACAGTTAAGCAATTTCTTTAAGGTTTTGGTCTGGATTTGAATAATTGTTATTGAGACATCCACAGGCACAATAATATTTAACTATTAATTATAACACCATATGTTAGAGTTATCTTCGTTATAATGGCCGTGGGAAATATTAAAAGAAAAAATTCAAGTCGAGTTACCATGTCACAAAGACCGCTGACCAAGCAGCACCCTAGTTATTAAGCCTTTACTGCAATTTCGTTGCTTTTATTTTAATTCCATTCAAAACCAGTCTTTTCAAAGCATTTATAGAGTAAACACCTTTTTTTTTTTTAAACCTTTCCGCCTGACGACGAAACATAAATGTCGACCTGTAGTATAATTAGGCATTACCTATGAAATTGCCGATTTAGTTTTTAAAATAAAAATAAAAAATTGAAAATAAAAAAAATATTGTTTTTTATTATTGACCTTACGGTAACACTACTTATGGTCTTTTATTAGTAAAAAGTGGCATGTCTTTTATGTTCCAATTCCCTGAGCTATGTACCATTGAATGGAATAAAGGTGTTTTCCTAGTGGTCAGATGGGGAAATTTTTTAGACTAGTTAATTTTCTTGAATTTTCATAATAGTGACGAAATCTTATGCGGGGTATTCCCATATATAAAGTAACGAAGAAACTGCTCCAGTTAATTTTCTTTAATTTTCCTGATAGTGACGAAATCTTATGCAGGGTATTCCCAAATATAAAGTAACGAAGAAACTGCTGCATTAACTCTAGAGATTATAAATAAAAATGTGTATTTTTGCCTCAAAAAAGGAGATTTTTTCATGTGAAAAACCCGACTTCATGGGGTTAAAGCCACCGTGCTCTAAAAATATCTAAACAATAGGCATATGTTTACCACTCCTTAATTTTTAAAAGTCTAATGCTATTTTGAGAATAAATTTTGTTTTAATGACTATTGTTCTTAATATAAATTTTCATCTATAAACTTTTTTATACAATCGGAAATTTTATAGGTAAAAACTTAATATTAATCTGTACTCGTATATCAACTACATATTTTGCGCGGACGTTTCATTTGATATCCTTGGTTTCAAGCAGAAAACGATTTTGTAGACGTATAATTACAACATGTCACTCTCTTACAATTTGATGATTCAATTTTGTTGTGAATAGGACCTCTTGTTTAATAATGTTCGTATAAGGTTCTTCATAGAAAATACACTAATTCCCAAAATGAAATTTCTTGACACACAACCTACGAAATATCGTAAATGTCCCTATGCCTTCCTTTCTCATTCCGAGAGAATCTTCAGAATCCTTACCTAGGACCTAATATTTATCTTATTTTAACTAAATGCCGATAACTGATTTCTACAGTATACTCTGGCACTTTTCCTCCTTATCACTCCTAAAATAACTCTAGAGTTAATCTAAACCAGCTCACGTGCTAATGTCGCTGAGTACAAGTCGATAGCCTGGCCTAGCCCGAGGTGCTGGCTATTAGTCAAGCGAGCGACGTAGTCCCCGTCGTCCCGTAAATCTGCTATCGCTTCCTTCGCAATTACCTAATAAAAGTGCGCTTTTAAGTACTTTCTGTTCTATCCTACCCTGGAATGATTTTTTTTAAATAGGTTTTACATAATTAGTCTCATTATATCAGCCTAAAATCGTCCACTGCTGGATTTGGGCCTCCCCCAAGGATTTCAACGATGACCGGTCCTGCGCTATCCGCATCCATCGGCCTCCCGCGATCTTCACCAGTTTGTCAGTCCACCGCGTGGGAGGCCTGCCTACGCTACGTTTTCCGGTGCGCGGTCGCCACTTGGAGAACTTTACTGCTCCAACTGCCATTTGTTCTACGAGTTATATGCCCTGCCCACTGCCACTTCAGTTAAGTGATTCTGTGAGCTATGTCGGTTACTTTGGTTCTCCTGCGGTTCTCCTCGTTTCTTATTCGATAACGCAGAGAAAGTCCGAGCATAGCATGCTCCATTGCTCTTTGGGTGACCTGGAGCCTTCTTTTGACCATAGCGAACATATTGTCTCACTTCCGTAAGTCATCACTGGCACACACACTGATCAAAGACCAGACACTGCGGTATTTGGGACGTGAAGATATTGCGAAGCTTCCCGAACGCTGCCCAGCACAACTGAACATAATTAGTCTCATCGTAATCTAATTACTTTAAAAGAGCAATGCTTGTATGTATATGTATATATATAACCACGCGGGCCCAGTGCGGGTTGGTCGACTTCACACACAACCTTCGAGTTTCTTCGCAGGTGTGTGCAGGTTTCCTCACGATGTTTTCCTTCACCGTTAAAGCAATCGGTAAGTATGTACGTAAGTTTTTGAAAAACTCATTGGTACATTGGCCGTCCAGATTTGAACCCGGTACCTCTGGTTAGATGGACCAAGTCGTTACCGGTTGAGCCACCGACGCTTTTGAGCCACCGACGCTTTTGTTCTATATATATATATTTATTCAATTATGTCTCATCTCTGAGAAAACGCGTTTTTCGTAGACAAACGTAGTGCGTCAAAACGCATAAATCCCGCGCAATATGTATCATATTTTCAATCAGAATTGCTAAACTTAAGTGGCAGTGGGCGGGACACATAGCGCGTAGAACGAATGGCTGTTGGGGCAGTATAATAGTCCTCGAGTGGCGACCACGCACCGGAAAACGTAGCGTAGGCAAACCTCCCACTCGGTGGACCGATGACCTGGTGAAGGTTGCGGGAAGCCGCTGGATGCGGGTAGCGCAGAACCGGTCGTCGTGGAAATTCTTGGGGGAGGGTATGTCCAGCAGTGGACGTCCTTCGGATGATATGATGTTCTGGATTACTAACGACACCTCATCAAGTCGTTTAGGCTACAGCCTGTAGACAAAGAAGCAGACATACATCCTACTTAATATAATATTATAAATGTGAAAGTTTGTATGTATGGATGGATGTTTGTTACTCTTTCACGTTTCAACCACTGGACGGATCGGGATGAAACTTGGCACACATATAGGCTAGGTCCTGGATAATATATAGGCTACTTTTTATCCCGATTTCTAAACTTCCCGTGGGATAGCTAATAACTCTCTCTTCTTTGTTAATTTATGTCACGTCGCAAAAAGCGAAGGATTGACGTGCTAATTAATACTGATTATCTAATTGACTACTTATAGGGATAGCTCGACATAGTTCCCAAGGGATCTAGAGTTGACTCAGTTCCCACGCTCGACAGCACGACAGTTATAAAAACTATGTTCACGCGAAAACTAAGTAACTACTGAACATATCTGGCTGAAATTTGGTAGGTAGACAGCTTAGGACCTGGATTTACATATAGGCTACTTTTTTCCATGCTCGCGAGCTACTTGCGACAGTCATAGAAACTATGTTCAAGTCCGCGAAGCCGCTGGCAAAATCTAGTACTAACATACATACATTCTTTTTTTTTTATTCACAATTGGTAAACTCTTGACAACATCTCACCTGGTGGTAAGTGACGATGTTGCCGAAGATGGAAGCAGGCTTACCAAGATTCCCCAACGCAATGGGGAAATGGCTATCTTATCTTCATGCTGGAACACACCAATGATATCAACATTGATATTTGGCGGCAAGACTTAGATAAGATGGTGATAGCTAGCCAGGAGGGCTTAGAAAATGCCCTACCACCAACCAAACCGAGTCTTACAATTGACCCTGCCGGGAATCGAACCTGCGACCTCCTTCGGAACACATTACCCTTCTTTTTGGACATTCGGGTGAAAATGTGCCCCGTTGATTGAATACTTCGTTACCGAAGGCAACATGAAACTGTCAACAGGCCCGCACCGACAGGCAGCGAGCGATTAGAATAAACGATCGCCGCAATAGATCACTCCTGACGCCAAAACCGTAATTAATGCTGTCAAAATTCAAAATATCACACATCGAAAGTCGAACCCCTTAAATTCAGATACCTCAATTATGTTCGTTATGTCAATGGGTTTGAAAGATGACTTACACATTCAGGGGACGATGCCAAGGGTTGGATTTAACTTATTTGCTTATTTTCGACATATGATATATGTCACCTCTGTGAAAACCGCGATATTACAATCTCACTAGTTAGATTATGATGTAACGGTAAATTGTGAATCGGATCACAATCAATCAAACCTGACCGAAACTAACATCGCTCATTTATTAAGAGTTTTTTACTTCGCTTAGTGTTATTGTAATGACACTAGCGAGTTTACAATATTACAACTGAAATTGTAAACAATATGTTACAGTTCACAATCTTACGAAATAAATCCCGTAAGATTATAATCTAACGGAATTTACAATCTTACGGTGACATATATAACTGTTGTTATAAATAATTATGCTTATTTTTATTTTATATGGTAATAAATTGAACTCCCAACGGAAAATATTACACCTTCTCGCAGAAGCGTTTAATATTATTCTAGTACCTTTTTCATGGTTTTCCTATGCATGCCATTTATATCATACTAGCTGTTTCCCGCGGCTTCACCCGCGTGGACCACTTTTCTATGACTACTCGAGGGTGCGCAGTGCGCGAGCCGCAAGCGGCTCGCGAGCGTGGTTAAAAGTAGCCTATGTCTTAAGCCAGGTCCTAATCTGTCTACCTACTAAATTATAGCCAAATCCGTTCAGTAGTTTTTGCGGGAAAGCGTAACAGACAGACAGAGTTACTTTCGCATTTATAATATTAGTAGGGATTATACACGGTGTAACAAAAGTAGCGTTGGTCCCGTTAACTGGGGCTTCTGCTCATTGTACTGAACAACTTTTGTTCTACGAGTTTGCTGAAATCGCAAAAAAATATTTTACTCTTCATACAACTTGATCAGCTGATAGATTTTTTTGTATGGAGGGTTTTTTTTTAGAATTGACTATATAGGTTTCTTTGGGGAAGTTGTTCAGAATGATGAGTAGAACCCCCAGTTAACGGTTCCTACACCAGTTTTTTTTACACCCTGTGTAGACGCTACAAAAAATTTTCGATTAAAACTAAGGGTCATTTTGAAAAAAAAATGGAAGATAGGTACCATTTTTAGAGTTTTCCTAGATATACCACATATTGTAGTATCATTTAGGTGTTAATTAGTTTTGTCTACGACAGAAATTTGGAAAACATCCTGGGAGCCATAGAAATGGCTCAAGAAATTCTCAGAAGAGAAAAAAAATATTTTTCTAGTAAGTAGTTCCTTATCGCGCGCACGTTACACTTTTTTTTTATCACAATTGGTAAGCCCTTAGAATCATCTCGTTTGATGGTAACTGACGATGATGCCGAAGATGGAAGCGGGCTTACTAAGATTCCCCAACGCAATGGGAAACTGGCTATATCTTATCTTCAAGCCGGAGCACATCCATGTTGTTGGCATTGATGTTTGACGGCAAGACGTAGATAGTATGGTGGTAGCTAGCCAGTCGGGCTTAGAAAATGCCCTTCCATGAACCAAACAAGTCTTACAAAGTTCGACTCCGTCGGGAATCGAAGCCGCGACCTCTTGATCTGAAGCTTAGGGACTAACCATTAGGCCACGGAGGTGTTTAAAATTCCAGACACTTGGCGAATGAGAACCAGGTCAAAAAAAAGTGTGTTTATATGTCACACACGACATTTTTGACTTCATCGGCTGCGTTGGGATAAGCTATTTCAGTTACTTATACTACGAAATAACTAGTATATTATCTGAGTTATATTCACATGATCGCATTACGGAGTGGAAGATAAAGCCCTTTCTCTCATAACTGACTCCATGAAAAACAGAGTTCAGCATGTCGTTGGCGACGGAGGCGCCGTTAAATCGGAAGGAGCTTCAGCGGATAGAGGAGTTCCACAGGGATCCTCTCTGTCTAACCTGACTTTTAGCGTTCTCTTAAATGATCTACCAAATAGTATTACGAGAAACGTTTTCGAAGTCAAAATTTTGAATTTTCACTGGTCAAAAAACAGTTTTTAGAAAATAAAGCTTATATTGTGTTGAATTAAAACTTTTCAACGGTACAGAAAAAATTATAAATCTAAAATCATTTTTCTCACACTGCGCGCCTACAAAGATAATGATATTCAAAGTACAACTAACAATTGATCATTATGATTCAAATAAAAAAAATTGTGGTTTTAACTACAAGTTTTTAACGTTGCTTTGACTGACAACCAATTTCTAAAGAAAAAACAATTTCAACCATAATATAAATATAGTCGAAGCTTCCTAAAGTTGCTCACTTCGTTCAGGACTATTCCATAAGCATCTCTATAAGCGTTTGAATCGCGCGCTATAACTCTTCGTCTCGATTCGTCATTTACGCTCAGAATAGGGGAATTTCCTGTCAACTACAAAGAGCGTATCTTAACAACTTTAGGGAGCTAGCACAAAAAATCAGACAGCCGCTATTTCTGCTCAGAGCATTTTTTGCTAGGTTCTTGGCCTTGCTTTAAAAAATCTTAGGTATTCTATGCCAGTTTTATTTCAATTGCGATTCGAACCAGTTGTCGAGCACTTTATAGCATTTCTTTAGTTGATAGTTAAGTATCCAAGTTGATCAAGTGACTGACCATAAGATTCATAAGGTAAACAATAATTTTCATCCATTTTCAAGCGATTTTTAACTTATTCTCAAGAATTTTGCTAGAAAAAACCTAAATACAATGTCTTCTAGTCTTGTTGAAAGTATTTTTTGGTGTTCTACATCAGCAATAACAATTTTTTTTAAATGAATTACTTCAGGCCACGCAGTTTCTCTATTCGCGAGTATCTAAGTAAGGAAAAGTAAGTATACATGAGGTTAATTTTTCTTTTTCGTTGAAACTTAAATTTTTTTTTCCTTTTTAGTTTAGAAGACTCATCCATTGATAATACAGTAAAACATTTATGTAACCTAGTAATAAATCCAGTGAACAAAGAAGGAACAGCTCCAAAGTCATCTTTAATATATTCATACCAAAAACCAAATATTTGAAGATCTGTGATATGAATAAATCTTAGTGATTTTATGATTCAGTAGCTTTATTTTGGAAACATACTCCTATGATTTGTTAATACGCTATATTCTAACTGCTTTAGATGACGCGATTTATAACTGCAACGTTTATTTTATTGATAAGTAATTTCGAATGTTAGCAAAGCCTATCTCGTAAATTAATTAGCGCATAACGATGTTTATTTTTTTTCGTCCCGTATGGCGGAGTAATCGGGAGTCCAGCAAAACTCGCCCGGTCACCCTAACGTAGAAAGATGTTAATATTAAATAATTTGACGATGACTCGAGAGCCTAATTACTCTCGAGAGACCGATGATCCTGCTCCGGCATCTCAGGCTGGGTTAGACATCCTCGGTTATAACGTCGGGCGCCAGTTAGTTTTCTCCAAAACTAACAAAATAAATATTAGGGGTCCCTTCTGTCTGGTGTATAACGAGTTTAAAGCAGAGGAGAATGAAATGTGTGCTAACTATGGGAAATAATAGGAAAATGGGAGAGAGAGAGAGAGAGTATTCGACCAATAATCAAATCAATAGTTTTATAAAAATAAACAATGTATTGTTAATATTAAAACACCACAGTTGGCCAAACCGCGGGTAATGTAAATAAATTCAATAATAAATACAATAATAATAAATCAAAAGTTATAATAAAATAGGTGATAATTATAATCACACTGATAGAACAATAATCATAAAGTAAATAAACAATAATGTTACTCGGTAGTCTATTTTAGACTTAATTATTGAATTTGTAGAAAAGTATAAGCAAGCCGAGTATTCGACTCAAAACAAAACAACATTAATGCCGAGCATTTTACTCAGGGCAGCTTAATAACAATTAGGTCGAGAATTGTACTAGAAACAAAATAATTTTAAATAATACAAATATTACCGACAACAGTAGCCGCTTTTTAATATACTAGGGCCACCAGTGAAATAGTAAAACTATAATCGCATTATGCGTACAATTCTTGGAAAGTAAATTTCTCGGTAATTTATTTCTCTATTTACACAAGACGAGAGGCGTGAATCCACCAAGCTCGCTGTGTTTAATCCGAGTGATAAAAGTTTACTCCGTGGTCTACTCCAAATGTTAATAAATCAAACAATAAAATAAAAGAATCGATGTACATCCAGCTAAATTAATCTGAGAACGAACGGGTGAAATTTTATCACTGGATACAATATAAATTAAATTAGTGTAATGCTCAGAGAAATTTCGGCTATAGCATACACGTAAACTTGAACATGGACGTAGGAATTTTTCCTACGTGAAATAATAATAACACTGACTACTGCTACAGACTAGCGTTGTGGAGTAGTTCGTAGCTTATAATCGCACTCACAACGCGGGAGCGTCGTCATACAAATCAGAGGCCGCTTACAACGGTGGGCCTCACTCACACATGCTCACGCGTGCTAAATCTAATATTTCGATTATCGATGTACTAAGGACTCAAACCCGTACGGGGAGAAGTAAGCATCGACAATCCCTATTTTAACAAATATTACGCAGCTAACGTGGAGTGGCCGACGGTGGTGAATAATTGCTGATACAACGACGAGACAAAATGACAAGGACTTACCCAATCAAGCAATCTGCGAGCCGTGGATGGCGACGGATAACACCCAGCACTTACAAAAGTCCAGTCGACACTAATTATATTTTAACATGTGCTCTCTGTCTCCATCCACACTCTCTAGTGGCCAGAATGCCAATCTAAGCCCTTGAATAATTTCACCGGCACCAGCATTTATTCACAGACCATCGATGGCAACTTTTAGCCTTATTAGATTAATAATAATTAAACAATGCTATTAAATATAACAATTAATAACAAAATAATGAATAAATCAGAAAACATAAATACAATAAGCCCAATTTTATGCTCGATCGCTCATTGCGCATGCGCGTCACGATCTAGCAGAAATATTTCAACAGTTGAGTGAAAAAAAATAATTTCAATGAAAAATATTAATTAACTTAAATCTAACAATAGACTTGAGGGCTCATTTTGCATCTAAAATTATTCTAGACACGATAAATACCATCGTGGATAATCAAACTGAACAAGAGAATTACCTCAAAATAACAAAAAAAATAAAATAAGCAAAACAATACCCTCAAGCAGTGTACGACTGTACTAGGTGCTGAGTCGCCATTTTACGCGGGAAGATGCAACGGATTTTCAAAACTCCGTTACAACGGTAATCAAAACAAATACAGTGAGTCACCATACACATAAAAGTAGTGAGTCCATTATCCAATTACAATTTGTTGGAGTACATTCAATTAGAGTAAATGTAATCATTGGAGTAGAAGCACACTTGGCGGCACGTGACATTGAACACCGGTCAAATGATATTGATTACGTTGTATATATTGAGATAAGCGTTGCATGTATCAAAACTATGAACTAAGCAAGTATTAAAAGATCGAGCAATGCTCCTACATTATAAATTATCGCTAATAGTATTGACATTGCGACCTAAAGTTGAATGGTTTGAAATAACTAAAAGTTAATCTTTCGCTACGAGGTGTCCCGAGCGCTTCGCTTCACAGAGCAAAAATGGGAGAGTGCTCTACTACAAAATTTGTACAGTTATCTAAGAGGATTTTTGTGCCTAAGCAGTGGCCTATCAGAAGAACGTGGCGTCGGGTCTGCTGAACAAAGGAAAGATCGACGTGTTGGATAAGGTACCAGATTCTTCGAGGATTTGATGGACTGAGGTTTATCCCGGTCTTTCTGCCTCTTCTCATTTTTATCTATATATTTTAATTTAATTAATTTTCTGTTAATTAATTACATCGTGGTTTAACCCGATCGTTATCAATATTAAAGTAGTTGACCTTAAGGTAGATTTTGATAGTCATGTGGTTATAGGTTAGAATTTAGTAAATGGTTAAATTTAATTATTTAATTAATTAGTTACTCGTTTAGATTGAGTCTAAATAATTTTGTGAGCTTGATAATTATTTGTTAATGGTATAAAATAATTAATTATGACTATTGTTAACTTTGGTACACGACGAGTAAATTTCTGAATAAAAGAGTCGTTGTATTGGTTGAAAATTTCCAGAGATTAAAGTAAGAAAAATTATTACAAATTATCAAGTATTGAAAATGGTTAAGCCAATGAATTATAATTAATGATTTCAAAGTTTAAATAAATAATTTACAAATAATTTTGTCAACTGTGTGATTAGACGTATTAAATGGTATTGTCAAGTAAGTGTGGATGAGAACCACGTTCTAAGAACGCTGCGACGTATGAGAGTTTGTCTTTCGTGTTCTGTTACTTGAAATTTTACTCTACATGATTATTACATTTATTTTACACCACAAATTTTATTTAAACTACTTAATTAATTAATTGTTAACCAAACCGAAATTTAATGCCACATGAATTTATAGTTAATTTCAATAATAACATCTAATTAATAACCCAAGGTCAACAATTATAAATCAACTACCGTATAATGTAATACCGGCTTATTGTAATAGTAATTACGTTGAATTTTAGTCAACTACAACTTAAGACTAATTTGTTATATCTAAACTCGAGTTCCGTAATTTATCTAAAATTTGATATTAATCAATTTTTTCATCATTTACACATGGAGATACTAAAGTTATTATTATCATTCTCAATTTAATAACTTATTATAAACTTAATTAATTATCTGAGTAGTTGTCGCGTGTCATCACGTAAATTTATAAGTTATCTGTGGAATAATGTTCTATGATCGTCGTCAGACTTTTATTGTTCGATCAATAAATATTTATAATTAATTTTTGCTCACTACTAACTGATGTTAAATTTATAGAATCATTTTGACTTGGTTTATGAGATAAATTGTTATAGAGATAATTAATCAGTCATGTGTGGGTTATGAGTGAAGAAGTATGATACTGATAACAATTGAACGTCGGTTGTTATCAGTCAATTGACTTGGATACTTCAGTGACTGGTACGAACAAGCCGAGATGGCCTTAGCAGGTTCGGGTACCGTCGTTAAAAAGCCCAGCATACCTTTTACTGTTAGTATCTCCATTTATCAGTCCGTGGGTCGGGCTCAGTCTTAAGTCGTAACTCCGGTGGAGTTTAATTATAAGTTGTCACTCCGGTGGAGTTCAGTTTTAGTCAGGTTAGAGTACCGTCACTAAAAAGCTCAGCATTATATTGGTCGTTGATAGTTTTTAAGTACCGTGTACGTGTGTGTGAGAAAATAATAAGTTGTTAATAATTGATTATTGTTAATAAAAGATATTACAATGTTAATTAGTGTTTTTGTTATTGCAGCCATTCTTTTCCTCTCTCTCTACCTTAGTAGATTATCTCTCTTGTTCTTTCCGGTTCCAGGAACCGTGTTGAAAAATCCTGGTGGCGCCCAATATAACAACATCGTTTTATTAATTATTTAATTTAATTATTTAGCTTCAGTTATATTGTGGTTGTCAAACGATGAGGCTAAACACCCCGTTACAAATTAAATCATTTTTTCTTTTAAAAACTTGACAGGAAAACTAAATTAGTCATTTTTTTACTTTTTTACTAGAAAAGTTTTAAGCAAAAACATAAACTACTAATAAGAAAATCTACATAATTTCATAGATCAAAGTAAAGTTAACTTTTATTATTTTTCAGGACCAGCTCTTTAACGTTTGCCAGTGCCAAATTTATACATTCTCAAGTATGGCCCCGCCGTCAAGATCATCGTCGAAAAGACTGAAGTCGTTCTCTAAAATCCAATCTGCGAAAGAGAGACCGATGGAGAAAAAGTCAAACAGCAAAAGAAAAATAGAAATTTTAGAAAAACTTGCTCTGTTTATGTCTGAACGCAGAAAAATCACAGCACGCTGTGAAAAATTGATAGCACGTGTAGAACAAACGAGTATGCAAATAGCAGCAATTACTAAAAATATGACGAACATAGTAAATGTATATTTGAAGAACGAAAATGACTGCACGGGAAAAAAAGTTTAGATCTGTTCTGATCAAATCAGATCAAATTTGATCTGATTAGATCAAATCTGATCTGATCAGATCTGCATAGATATAAACAGAATTGATCGACAGAAAACTTTATAAAAAAAAAAAAGTAAAATCCATTGTATTTCCACTTGTAATTTGGAAATTATTTTTATTTACTCAATTTTCCGTGGTTTAAAGTTGAATTACCGATGAAAAACAATTTGCAACGTCGGGGAATTGAACCTCGGACCTTCTGCATATCAGTCACAGAGCGTAACATTCAGCCACTACGGGTTCTTGACTACTATATACTTTAGATAATCTATGTCCGAAATCTCAACAGATTTGTCAATTTAAGTAAGAAAAGTAGAAAAATTGTGTGGTTTGTTAAAGTTTGATGATATTAGTTTTTATGTTTCATATTAAATTCACATTTTTGAGATTACTTAGATAAAATAATAGATTTTCATGTTTGAAAATTTAAACACCGCAAAATAAAAGGGTTATGAAAATTATGCTTTTTTTAATTTATTATTGAGAATAATAATTTTATTTACAGTAACTCTTATAATTTTTTAATATTAACCAAAACGAATACGGTTTCAAATTTTTTATTTTTCTCCAATTGTCTATGAAACAATGGAAATATGAGACGAGATCAACACAAATTATGAAGAGTCGTAAATAATTAGATCTGTTCTGATCAGAGCAGATCAAATTAGATCTATCCATTTATACTCGGTTATTACATATTGATCAATCTCAATCAGATTAGATCTAACTTGACCTGAGCACATCTAATATCTCTATACTCCGATCTAATAATCATACTGGATCAGATCTGCATAGATCAAGTCTGATCTATTTATATCTGCTTGCTTAATGTATTCTGATCAAACTTGATCTGGACTGATCTAAATTGATCTGATTAGATCTGCATAGATCAAGTCTGATCTATTCATATCTGTTTGCTTAATGTGTTCTGATCAAACTCGATCTAGACTGATCTAATTTGATCTGAGTAGATCTAGCTTGATCAGAACAGATCTAAAGGTATATATGTCAAATGATTAATTTATAACTGGCCAGATCTGGTTTGATTTATGCAGATCAAATTAGATCTGTTCATATCTACTTAGATCTAAATTTAGATCAAATCTGATCTGCTCAGATCAAATTTGATCTAAATTGATCGGAACAGATCTAAACTTTTTTTCCCGGGTGAGAATATTTTGCAAAGGCAAAAGGTTAACGATGTAGGTTCGTATCTGTAACTGTTAATAAAGGCCATCTTCTTTAACTTTATGCGTTTTATTTACGTTCTGTATTTATTTTTTATTGCATGTTTGCGTGGCGGCTGATAAGTCAGAGTGTGACCTATCCAAATGACACCGATTGCAGTATCATATATGTACATATTTTATACAGTGAATTATAATAAGGCCTAAATAACGTGTAAGGCGCATACAAAGATATAATTAGTAATTAATAAATTTATAAATGTTACAGCTTTTTTAATAGTGAATAAGAATAATGAACAAAATTTACTAGCTAAGGATCACAAACTACAACGTTATACGCTCATAACAACTACTGTACAATAATATAAGTCTTGTAAACTTCTTCACTGTCTATAAGAGTTGATGTTCCTAAATTTTGACTTCGAAAACCTTCCTTGTTAAAGGAGCTGACATATTTATGTATGCCGATGATGTCGTAGCTGTGGTTACCTGTCCGAACCGCGAAGCCCTCGAGCACAGACTAAACCTAGTGGCGGAACAACTGTTTCACTGGTTCCATCTAAACGGGCTAGTGCTGAACATTTCAAAAACCCAATTCATACACTTCGATTTGTCAGGTAGGTCTCGCCAACCTCTTTCGGTTAAAGTGGGAAGCGTGACAGTTAAGCAGGTATGCACCACTGCTCTTCTAGGCTTTCACATTGATCACACATTATCTTGGGAAATTCATGTGGAGCAGCTATGTGGCAGACTGGGGGGTGTCTGCTTCGCGCTGAGCCGCCTCGCCTCTACACTGCCCTGCGATGCACGATGTCGTGCGAAATTGTTACTTCGCTACCGTGCAATCACTTCTGCAATACGGTATTGAATTCTGGGGTCGCGCCGCGGACTGGGAGCGCGTTTTCAGAATGCAGAAGCGTGCCGTCAGAGTGATGGCACGAATACCCTCTGATGTTTCAGCTAGGCCCTATTTAATATCCCTCGGAATAATGACGCTACCCTGCTTACTTATATGGCAGGTAGCATCTTACGTGTGGCACAACATAGATAGTTATTCGAAACGGGGTGACCGAGATAGACACAATCTCCGGAGTGCAAACTTGCTCACAGCCGTAACGCACAGGTTAGAGAAATCTGCGAGAACCATACATATTATGGGCCCACAGGTGTATAACAAACTCTCTGTTGACATTAGGAACTCCTCTAGTTTTGACACTTTTAAAAGTAAGCTACAGAAATGGCTTGTCGAGCGGTCCTTTTACACCTTTATAACGAATTTTTGACATACAAGGGCTAAATATAAAATGTTATTTTAGAATTGTTTCATTATGTTAAATGTTTCAAAATGTGTCAACTATAATAATAATTTTACTTAAATTTTATAAATGTGTTATTATAATAATGTGACTTGTAATATTAATTACCAATAAATATATGGCTATGTCTATGTCTATGTCGCAATCACATTTTTTTTATAATATCTCTAAAGAGACGCAATATATTTTAACGCCTTGATAAAGAAGTGGAATGAAGTAAAAAATTGAAAGACCTAGCTGAGAAAACTGTACGAAAATTACACTATATCTTTCTCACTCTTACTACAGCAACCTATAAGAGCGAAAAGCCATTTACATGACATAGAATTTCCTTCTGGAGATACATAGAGACTCTTTGGTCGCAGTATCCTCGCGGTGAAATGCTCTGCTCATGTCGACAGAGGTTCGAGTTTGGATCTCAGTAGTGGCAAACTGTTTTTGTAGTTTTTATTATTTATTTATTTATTAAAAAAATCAACAGCCTTTAATTATAGTAAAATTGAAAAAAGTACAGGTTTTTTTCGATAGGCATTTACAGATTTTCACGAACATTACGTAAACAGGTAATATATTGTTTGTGTATTTTGAGAGCACGGTGGCCTTAACCCCATGAAGTCGGGTTTTTTTACCTAAAAAAATTGCCTTTATTGAGGCAAAAAATACACATTTTGAATTTTAAAGCTCTAGAGTTATCGCAGCAGTTTCTTCGTTACTAATGTTATATTTGCGAATACCCCGCATAAGATTTCGTCACTTTCAGGAAAATTCAAGAAAATAAACTAGTCAAAAATATTGCTCCATCTGACCACTAAGAAAACGCCTTTGTTCCATTCAATAGTACATAGCTCAAGGGATTGGAAAATTAAAGACATGCCACTATTTACTAATAAAATACCATAAGTAGTGTCACCATAAGGTCAATAATAAAAAACAATAACTTTTTTATTTTCTATAAAAATTGGCATTGAATTTCAAAAACTGAATCGGCAACATCATAGGTAAAGACCTATTATAACTACAGTATATAGATTCGGCGTGTGCTTTAGCTGTCATCATATCATTATATCAGGCGAAGGACGTCCACTGCTGGACATAGGCCTCCCCCAAGGATTTCCACGACGACCGGTTTTGCGCTGCCCGCATCCAGCGGCTTCCCGCGACCTTTACCAGGTCATTAGTCTACCGAAACGAGGCCTGCCTAGCCTATGTTTCCGGTGCGCGGTCGCCACTCGAGAACTTTACTGCCCAAACGGCCATCTGTTCTACGCGCTATATGCCATGTGTTTGTATGAAAACGCCACCATGTCGGTTCGCCTCGAGGATCAAAACTCGGAACCTATCCGGCTGCAGCGAGGGATGACACAGGGAGACGTTTTGACTCTGAAACTGTTCAGCAGCAGCAGTGTTCCCTGGAGATGTTTTTAAGCTTTTAGACTGGGGAGTACTCCGCATAACGATATCGCTTTAGCTGTATTGAAAATAATTTTTACAGTCACGCTATGCATACTTTTTTTGCGAAGCCTTCACCTGCTGGCTTAGAATACACAAATTACAATAAATAATACGCTTACTTAGTATCAAAAATAAAGATATACCAAAAGTGTCAAAAGTTTAAAAATAATTTGGCTTGGTATGGAAAGTACCTTATTCAGATTTCCCCTAGAATTATAAACTAATCACTGTAGTAGCCTTTATAAGTCCTGGTTTACAAAATTTTATCATAATCGTTCGAAACATTTTTGAGAGAAAGTGACAAAGAACCTGAGTTTTTATAGGAGGTACTTAACATAATCCGAGTTTTCCTGAAATAAGGAACTACAACGTAAAGTAGGCCATACAAAGCAATAGTAATTATAAAACACTATTAATGTACTCGTAAGACAATCGATCCCCGTCAAAATTTCAAGTTTCAATTCAATTCTAACTCGGTGGCTCAGTGGTTAGTGCTCTTGACTACTGACCCGAGGGTTGTAGGTTTCGATTCCCACCCAGCGCAAACATTTGTACGATTGCTCTGTGTCTGGGTGTTAAATATCTATTTATGTATGTATATAAATATGTATATCAGTCTCTGGTTCTCATAACACAGGGAATCCTACTTTGGGGCCAGATGACTATGTGTGATTTGTCCCAGAATATTTATTTTATTTTATATTTATTTATTTATTTTTTGCCATCATAATACCGCAGTGTCTCAAGACTAAGGTCTTAGACCAGTATTTGTTGCCATTGATTACAGACGTAACTGAGGCATAGTCGTTTCCAATATGCTCAAGGTCACCCACAGGGATGCTTAAGTGATCGAACCAGAAATGAGGAGATGCGCAGGAAAACCAAGGTAAACGACATAGCTCAAAGAATACCTAAATTTAAGTGGCAATGGGCGGTATACATAGCTCGTAGAACAGATGGCCATTGGAACAGAAAAGGTCTCGAGTCGCAACCGCGTGCCGGGACACGTAGCGAAGGCAGCCTTCACATTCAATGAACCGATTACCACAAGACCACGTTTTTTAAAAAATAAGCATAAACTTGTAAAGGTCGCGGGAAGCTATAGGCAGCGTAGGTGTAGCGTACCCGCAGTGTAGGCGCAGCGTAGCCGCAGTGTAGGGGCAGAGTAGCCGCAGCGTAGGCGCAGCGTAGCAGCAGCGTAGGCGCCGCATAGCCGCGGCGTTTCATCAGGTCGTCGGTCCATCGAGGGGAGGCCTGCTTTAACTACATCTTCCGATACACGGTCGCCACTGGAGAAATTTACTATCCCAAGAGCCATCTGTTTTACAAGCCATGTGCCGCGCCCCCCGCCATTTGTTTGGTCTTTGACCAGTGTTGCCAGTGATGACATACGGAACTGAGACCTGGTCGCCCACTAGGGGCTTTATAGGAAGACTCAAGGTTGCTAGAAGTTTCCTAACGTGATCGAATCAGAAATAAGGAGATCCGTAGGATATCCAAAGTCATCGACATAGCTGACAGAATAGGGGATCGGACTGCATCAAAAATAAATTCTAAAATATGATTTCCTAAATTGCTCTTCACTTGAAGTTTCAAAAAACCTTACTTGTTTTGTTTTTCCATTACGTCTTCAATTTTTAATAGATCTAATTCACAAAATAAGTTCGTCAATGACGTCACTCGTGGGTAATTCAAAAAAATACGTTTTTGACAGATCATATAAAGTAACTCAAATGACTAGCAGTCTGATCCCCCTATTGGTTAACTTTAAAAGTTAGGTACGAGTATATAAAAAAAATTAAATAAAAAAACAATATACTCTTTAAAACCTATTTATTGTGATTGTTCCAATTAGCCGAAACACAACACTTCTTCTGTAAATTTGTGGGGAAGTAAGTGATATTGGGAATCCTGCAGATTCCAAGTGATCCCTTTATCAACAAGAAAAATGCTGATGATCTTCAAAAGGCTAAACAAATTTTCTTACGACAATATACGACGATATACTCGTACATAACTTAACCTTAAGTTAACCAATAGGGGGATCGGACTGCTAGTCATTTGAGTTACTTTTTATGATCTGTCAAAAACGTATTTTTTTTAAATAACCACAAGTGACGTCATAGATTTTAGCGTCATCGTCGAACTTACTTTATGAATTTGATCAATAAAAAATTGAAACTATAACTAAGGTATCAATTCATATTTCTAACAAAAACTGTATGTAAATTGGTTAATTTGTTTGGGAGCTACGATGCCACAGACAGATAGACTCAGAGGCAAAGTTCACTGGCTTTACACAGGAGGTCGCGGGTTCGATTCCCGGCGGGGTCAATTGTAAGACTCGGTTTGGTTGGTGGTAGGGCATTTTCTAAGCCCGCCTGGCTAGCTACCACCATCTTATCTAAATCGTGCCGCCAAATATCAATATTTATATCATTGGTGTGTTCCGGCATGAAGATAAGATAGCCAGTTCCCCATTGCGTTGGGGAATCTTGGTAAGCCCACTTCCATCTTCGGCAACATCGTCACTTACCACCAGGTGAGGTGTTGTCAAGGGTTTACCAATTGTGAATAATAATAAAAAAATACAGATATTTAGAACAGCCCCCTGTTTGTGTCAGGGGTAAAAATCAAATTTGATAAGAGACACAATACATAAAAGAATCCGGTAAAGTTCGAGTCAGAACCATCAGTTCCGTACCATCATACTTGATGACGCTAGATTCTTAACATTTAAAAAAATACATGTTTTTTGTATAGGGACTTCACTTTTTCTAATTTCGAGTAAGTATTTGTTGTTCTAGCGGCAATAGAAATACATCATCTGTGAAAATTTCAACTAAATAGCTATCACGGTTCATGAAATACAGTCCGGTGACAGACGAATGGACAGCGGAGTCTTAGTAATAGGTCTTACTTATTACATTAAATAAAAAGTAGATTACAATTTTGATCAATGTTGATATTATTTTGGTAAAACCAAGGTAAAACATGCCATTTCATTACCTAATTTTAAGTTACCTATTTTCATTCCACATGTAATTTCGAGGCTCGGAGCTGTGCCAGCATTTTTAAACCAGCAGGCAGCAAGATTGCAAAGCTCGCGGGTCCATACTTTTCTGTAGATTTATAGTATCTACACCCCGGTATTAAAATCAAGTTGTATTTCGCTTTCATTCGTCTCTTAACTTAATTTACTAACATTTTTTGCTGTTCTCGTTGGACTTTAATATGCGTGCATGCGTTTTTCAAGCGACTTCCAAAAAGGAGGAGGTTCTCAATTCGTCTGTATTTTTTTTATTTTTTTTTATGTTTGTTACCTCACAACTTTTGACTGGGTGAACCGATTTTTATGATTTTTTTTTTATTTGAAAGCTAGTGCTTCCCGTGTGGTCCCATATAAATTTTATCAAAATCGGTGTAGTACTTTAGTAGAAATTTAACAAATACCAAAAATAATAATGCAAAAATGTACTAATTTGTTCAGATGGAAGTCGGTTTTTTAACGTGTTTAGCGTTTTCAATTATGATTCTCCTTGAAGTATGTAAGTTTGGACTTAAGATTTATCAAATTTTACTTATACGGGGTTTTAAAAAAATGGTGTAGGACCCGATACTCGGGGGTTCTACTCACCATACTGAACAACTTTCCCCAAGGAACACATATTCAATTCTCAAACAAAAAATTGGACCCTCCACACTAAAATGCACGAAATTGGTCGATCAACTGATCGATTTGTATAAAAGTAAAAAAAAAATTGAGATTTCAGCAACTTCGTAGAAAAAAGTTGTTCAGTATGATGAGATGAACCGGTCATCGTGGAAATCCTTGGGGGAGGCCTTGTCCAGCAGTGGACGTCCTTCGGCTGATATGATGATGATGATGATGAGTAGAAGCCCACCTACACCAATTTTGTTACAACCTGTATATAAATCATTCCCGCAAGGTTCGATATTCATAGTAACAGTTTCATCATCATCATCATATCAGCCGAAAGACGACCTAACCTGGTCTCCCCAAGGATTTCCACGACGACCAGTCCTGCATTCAGCGGCTTCCCGTGACCTTGACCAGGTCATCAGTCTACCGTGTGGGAGGCCTGCCTACACTACGTCTTCCGATGCGTGGTCGGCACTCGAGAACTTTACGCCCCAACGGCAACAGTAACAGTTTACACTGCACTGAAGAATTCGTCAGAAATAGTTGCAGAGAGGCTAGTGTTAGTTTTTGTTACAGTCTGAAGGCGCCATTTACTTGTTACATTATTAGTTTTCAACTTCGCAAGTTCTGGATTTTCGGCGCACTTCGGCACGTTCCGCCAATACCGATCGATATCGATCCTCGTTTTTAGTGGTACAACTTTAGATCCGGGCCAATTTAAACTTTATAATCACGGTTTTGCTTGTTGAACTAAGTAAATACATTTTTCTACTTCACTGATTTTATATTTCAAAGTTTCGTTCAAATTTACTAAGTACAAAAGGCTGCGCAACCAAGAAACGTCAATACAGAACTTCATTTAACAGAGTTTTTAGGACGTTGTTGGTGCGATATTCATCTATGGATTTAAAAGGGTTAAAATGTTTCTGATTAAAATTAACAACCGCCTCCGTGGCGGAATGGTTAGTTCATTCGCTTCACACCAGGAGGTTGCGGGTTTGATTCCCGGTGGGGTCAACTTTAAAGACTCGGTTTGGTTTGTGGTAGGGCATTTTCGAAGCCCGCCTGGCTAGCCACCACCATCTTATCTAAGTCTTGCCGCCAAATATCAATGTTGATATCATTGGTGTGTTCCGGCATGAAGATAAGATAGCCAGTTCCCCATTTCGTTGGGGAATCTTGGCAAGCCCGCTTCCATCTTCGGCAACATCGTCACTTACCACCATGTGAGATGTTGTCAAGGGTTTCAACATGTTCAACATGTAAGACTCGGTTTGGTTGGTGGTAGGGCATTTTCGAAGCCCGCCTGGCTAGCCACCACCATCTTATCTAAGTCTTGTAGCCGAACATCAGTATTAACAGCATTGATGTGTTCCGGCTTGAAGATAAGATAGCAAGTTCTCCATTGCGTTGGGGAAACTTGGTAAGCCCGCTTCCATCTTCGCAACCATCGTAACTTACCATCAGGTGAGATGATGCCAAGGACTTACCAATTGCGATAAAAAAATCTATGGATTTTAAAGGTCCGCCTCCATAGCTCAGAGGCAAAGTTCACTGGCTTTAAACAGGAAGTTGCGAGTTCGATTCCCGGCGGGGTCAATTGTAAGACTCGGTTTGGTTGGTGGTAGGGCATTTTCTAAGCCCGCCTGGCTAACTTCCACAATCTTATCTAAGTCTTGGCGCCAAATATCAATATGTTGATATCATTGGTGTGTTCCGGCATGAAGATAAGATAGCCAGTTCCCCATTTCGTTGAGGAATCTTGGTAAGCCCGCTTCCATATTCGGCATCATCGTCACTTACCCCAGGTGAGATGTTGTCAACGGTTTACCAATTGTGAATAAAAAAAAAAAGTTTAAAATGTTTCTAATTAAAATTAACAAACCGCCTCCGTCGCGTAATGGTTAGTCCATTAGCTTCACACCAGGAGGTCGCGGGTTCGATTCCCGGTGGGTTCAACTTTTAATACTCGGTTTGGTTAGTGTTAGGGTATTTTCTAAGCCCGCCTGGCTAGCTACCACCATCTTATCTAAGTGTTGTCGCCAAACATCAGTGTTAATAGCATTGATGTGTTCCGGCTTGAAGATAAGATAGCCAGTTCTCTATTGCGTTGGGGAAACTTGGTAAGCCCGCTTCCATCTCCGGCATCATCGTCACTTACCATCAGTTGAGATGATGCTAAGGGCAAAGTATATATATTACTACAGACATACAGTATGGACACTCCCTGCCGCTCTCTAATTTGCGACCCACCCCCTCGTCACCTAGATTGTTACTGATTGGTTACAGTTTGGTTGTCGAACGTATAGGATTTCACCGCCATTTTGTTTGTTCCGTCATACTTTTTTTGAAATTTCATTTCTAGCCTGTTGTATGAAGTGTCGAGGGTGTACTTAAGGGCTTACCAATCTATATATATAAAAGAAAGTCGTGTTTGTTACAACACTTATAACTCGAGAACGGCTGGACCGATTGCCATGGTTTTTGATTTGTTGGATTTGTTTCCGTCCCGAATAGCAGAATACATCTTAAAAACAATGAAAACGGGTTTTCCTTCCTGACGCTATAACTCCAGAACGCACGAACCGATTTCGCTAATTCTTTTTTTGTCGAGTTCGTTATTGTCAGGAGAAGGTTCTTATGTAGGGTAGGGTAGGGTAGGGTAGGGTAGGGTAGGTTAGGGTAGGGTAGGGTAGTGTTGTGTAGTGTAGGGTAGGGTAGTGTAGGGTAGTGTAGGGTAGGGTAGTGTAGGGTAGGGTAGGGTAGTGCAGTGTATGGTAGTGTAGTGTAGGGTAGTGTAGGGTAGTGTAGGGTAGTGTAGGGTAGTGTAGGGTAGTGTAGTGTAGAGTATGTAGGGTAGGGTAGGGTAGGGTAGGGTAGTGTAGTGTAGGGTAGGGTAGGGTAGTGTAGTGTAGGGTAGTGTAGAATAGTGTAGGGTAGTGTAGGGTAGGGTAGTGTAGTGTAGTGTATGTAGGGTAGGGTAGTGTAGGGTAGGGTAGTGTAGTGTAGGGTAGGGTAGGGTAGGGCAGTGTAATGTAATGTAAGGCGGTACGAAGTTCGCCGGGACAGCTAGTTATGAATAAAAAAAACAAACACCAAAATCTAAAAGACACGAACATATTAATAGAAGCTTATATGATTTGATAGAAGAAACGACGCGGTAGACTAGATAGATCGGAACCGGAAGTGAACGGAACCACTCCATCGAAACCCGTGCGAGTGGGAGCTGCTTCATACGAGGAGGTGCTCCGGCGCAATTAACTTGATTTATTCCGGGCATTTACTTATTCAGTCCTACGGTTACTACGTCGTACCGACACGCAACCGGCCGCTTCTCAAAACGCCCGTCCTATCTTTATTAAGCTTTTTAAACAAAATTAAACGTTCACCGCAACATTCGCAAGGTCGAATTTCAGTTTCGTGAAAATATTTTCAGGCGATAAGTTACTTTAAAAGAGCTATGTAAACTATCTTGATAGATATCTCCTTCGGGGCATCTTTACACATGCGACCACCATTTTCTAGATATTTTATTTTAGAATGCCTTGAAGGTTATTTTATAGTGAACTAACTGAGAAATTACGAGGCAGATTGTGAATATGATAGCCTAGTCGAGCATCGTGAACGTTGCAGATTGAGTATAGGTATTAAATTCATGATATGGTAAAGCACCCGTTAACTGGGGTTTCTACTGATCATACTCAATAACTTTTTCCAAAGAACCAATAGTCAATTTAAAAAAAAATAGGACCCTCCATACTAAAATAAACAAAATTAGTCGATCAGCTGATCGATTTGTATGAAGAGGAAACATTTTTTCTGCGATTTCAGCTTAGAACGTAGAACATCAGTTGTTCCGTATGATGAGTATAAGTCCCAGTTAACGGGACCTAAACCAACTTTGTTACACCATGTATTTCGCATTAATATTCGCATCTTAGTAGTGGCTACATTAAATCCGTCTTTTATTTTAATCTTGTGTATTTAAAATAAGCGTATTAGTATCTACCTTAATACTTTATTCCTTGGAAACTGTCAATGAATAAATGAATTATTTATCTAACTAAATCAACAATACAATGTGCTGTTTTTTATAGTCCAACACTGGGTATACCAATGACATCGTTAAACTAAAACAGACCATAGTTCTATAGGTACATACTTGCGTACTTACCTACATTTGATTGCAGCAAGTGATGGATTTATCATCTTTTAACTATACAAAACACAGTTCACAAAAGCAAATATCAATGAGATTACCAAACAAGCAAATATTAAGAAGGGAGTAAGACAGGGATGATGTTTATCACCAATGTTATTCAACATTTACATAGGAGAAGCAATATAAGAGATTTTGGAACTGGTTGACAGTGTAAAATTTAGTGGGAACCACTTTGACTGGATCAGATTTGCTGACGACATAGCATTGGTAGCAAAAATTTAAGAATAGTCATAGCACAACTTAAACGAAATATTAAAAAAAAATACAAAATTTAAATTCAATAAATCAAAGACGAATCTAATGATAATAGAGTATACTAAGCATCCAAACCTTAATATTGAAGCAGAGTTTTTCTTAAAGTCACGCGTTAGCAGACACACCGTCAACATATCGAAATGTGCTGTGATATGTCTCAAATGAACTTGTCTCAATTACAGTAAATGAGGACCTATCGTGTTTTGAAACATTATTCAAGGTCACCAATTAAGGTAGAAGCATACGTATATAATAGAACAAGCATTACCCCACATTTTTTTATGAATATTGTATGAAACTCAATATTATCTAAATTATTTTTTATTTGAATTAATATAACACTAAAAAGCGAAAAGTTGCAGAAAGTAAAACAGTCACCTATTTGAGCAGTATGGTAGAAAAAACTGGTTAGAGTGAGATAAGTCAGAATCAGCAATCGCGAAAAAGGTTTAACGACAAAAAAATACATACAACAGTATAATAAATATCAACAAAAGAAATAAATTAATCAAAACCTGCATTTGGAGTATCGCACGTAAGGATGTGAGAACTGAAATACCACCAAAAAAGACAATGAAATATCTAGAAGCTTCTAAGACGTGGAGCTGGCGTAGAGTACTAAAGATTAACTGGACAGACATAAAAACATAACAAGAAGTTTTGGAACTGGTAAAAGAGAAAAGGATCATTCTGAGAACGATAGAAAAGAAGAATACAAAATATTTTACAAGCTTTTATTTAACTTGCAAGGTATGTTGTTGGGGTGGAATCTTACAACTTAATTCTGAAGCAGATATTTTAAACCGATTGGGTTAAAATTTTGTATACACGTTCAGTTTGGATGGGAATGCATGGTTAACTGTTAATGTTATTCTAAATCCAACATGGCGGCACACCCAAATTGGCGCACTAAATATTTTTAATGCACTTCTACAAAATTGATATCAAATAAAAGGGTTTGCTGAAAAGAATACGAAACAATTGAAAATTTTCAAATAAAAGCTTGTTTATAGTTCTTTTTAAAATTATTTGATACAAGATACGCTATAACAATCCGATTTTACAAATAATAGAGAGGAAAGTAGACGATAAAAGAGAAAGGAGTGGACCAAGATTCAATTATATGCAACAACTTAAAACAAGGTCTAAAATCAGTCGTACCAGAGGTGGAAGGAAAGAGCGCAGGATGAAAAAATAGACCCACTATTTTTAACAACAACCTAGAGTGAGAAAAAGAAGATCGTTAAAAAAATCTAATAATTGTTAAATTTTTACGTCCATTTAATAGCAGGCAAGTGAAAATTCAATATAAAATTATCAGCTAGCATGTATGATGATATTTAATAATCAGAAAAAAAACTGGCTAAGTACAAGTCAGAACCGCACACAAAGGGTTCTGTACCATCATACTAGATGGCGCTAGTTTCAAGTTTCAAAATCCATCATACTAGATAGCGCTAGTTTCTTCATGTTAAAAAAAAAACACGTTTTATGTATGGAGACCCCCCTTATTTTGTCACTTTTTCTATATTTTATATTTTTTTGTTAAAGCGGCAACAGAAATACATCATCTGTGAAAATTTTAGCTGTCTAGATGTCACGTTTCATTAAATACAGCCTAGTAACAGATGGACAGCGGAGGCTTAGTAATAGGGTTCCGTTTTTACTCTTTGGTTACGGGACCCTAAAAGGCCTGCGTGTTTGTGTAGATGTAGCTTGTAGCTATAAGGTGTAGGGCTGAGGACTGAGACCAAGGGCTCTTACTTGATTTATGCAGATTAAAGTAGGTATATTTGTCATTTTGTCAATACTAGGGAAATTAACTACATGGCTAGCTAGGAAAACATTATTTTTTTCACTCAAAAACACATATTTAATCTAAACTCGACTCTACAGATCTCCTATTCGAAGACTGCAAAAACTTGGTTCATTGGGTCGAATGCAACCAGAATTTTAAAATATCTCCAGCATGAACTTTACTTGTTAGGATCTCGCGGATTGTCTTATTTTATAGAGATTTAATATAAGAACTAGCTGTCCCGGCGAACTTCGTTCCACCTTACACTACAATACACTACCCTACCCTACCCTACACTATACTATACTATACTACCCTACCCTACCCTACCCTAACACCTCCTGACAATGACAAACTCAACAAAAAACGAATCAGCGAAATCGGCCCAGCCGTTCTTTTACCATTTATAACTCAAGAACGGCTGGACCAATTTTTGAGATTTTTGTGTTTTTGCATTTGTCTTCGTCGGGAATAGGATAATAAGTATTAAAATATTATATTCAATAATAAAAAAAATATTATCAGTCAAAAAATTATTGGTTTTAGAGTAGGATAGGGTAGTGTAATGTAGTGTAGTTAGGGTAGGTTAGGGTAGGGTAGTGTAGTATAGCGTAGGGTAGAGTAGGGTAGTTCAGTGTATCGTAGGGTAGGGTAGTGTAGTGTAGGGTAGAGTAGTGTAGACTAGGTTAGGGTAGTGTAGGGTATTGTAGGGTAGGGTAGAGTAGGTTAGAGTAGGATAGTGTAGGGTAGGGTAGTGTAGTGTAGTGTAGTGTAAGGTGGAACAAAGTTCGCCGGGACAGGTAGTATATAATATAATAAAGATTCTTGTTTTACATTAAGAAATAGTATGCGTAGTATGTTTTGAACAAAAAATAAATCCGACTACAATCGCAACCAAATGTCCAAAAAATAATATTAAACAAAATCCCCAGCCGCTTCTGTCTGTCTGAACACGATAAATTCAAAAACTACCGAACTGATTTTCATACCTACAGTTTTCACCAACGGACACAGTTATTCAAGAGAAAGGTTTAAGTTTCAAATTCTATTTGACACCATTTAGTAAAAAAAAATTATCTCGAGGGGAATTATACACCTAAACCTACATCATGAATCACTCCGTCCATTGCTGAAAACCGTATGAAAATCCGTTATGTAGTTTTTGAGTCTACGCGTTCAAACAGACACAGGCGTGGCGTAGGGACTTTGTATTGTATAATATGTATAGTCGTAAGGAGTAAAAACTTAAAAAGACATTTTTAGACCATGCGTACGACATAGAAAAAATATATTTTCTATTTTTGATGTCAGTGCCAATAGAAAGAAATTAGGCGCTGTATGAGCTGGGCAGCTCCTGGAACAATAGTTGTGAACAAACACTTTGAGACAGATACTCTATGATTTCAATGCTTTTGTTATTTTTATGGACATGTGATGTGATTTTTAATGGTTTCCTGTAATTTTAATTTACACTGTTAAATTTAATGAATCGAAATAATAGGTCTTTATCTATGAAATTGCCGATTCAGTTTTTAAAATTCAATGCCAATTTTTATTGAAAATAAAAAAGGTATTGTTTTTTTTATTATTGAAACATAATATTAAACATATTAAAGTTAAATAAAAGCGTGTAATATAATAATGGCGGACTTATCGCTTTTGGGACACAAGTGGAATTTACAATCTAAAAATGCGCAACAGATTTCCATTAAAATTAGGAGAGTGCGTATGGTATATTATTTGTTTTGCACTGCTGTAATGAAAAATGTATTAATTTTAACTAAAGTTTGTTAACATTAAAACATAAGATATGTTTTTTTTTCAAATTTAAATATAAAGAATTATTTATTAGTAACAAAATAATCAGTAGGTACAAAAAATAATATATAAAATAACACCTAAAATAAAATGTCTAAAATAACTAAAATGGAACACCTAAATAAAATAACTAAAAACAAACACACCTAAAATAATTTACATAGTTTAAAAGCTTTTTTATTTTTAACTTTTTAGGTAAACCCGGGTATGCCCTACAAAAATCCGGGACCTTTTAATATCAATAATCACCGAATGTTTTATTTTCTGAATTAACTGATTATCTGCTGAATTAAAAAAAAATTGTACATAATAAGAACTATTGCATGACGATGAAGTCATTGTGGTACCAAGATATTAAAGTAAATTTAGATATTAGATTATAATTAATTTCGAAGAAACATTTATTTAAAAACAGAAATTTTGATAACTTATTCCTAAATTTATAACAATTTTTATAAAAACTTTACCTAATGTCATTTGTGAAAAATCAAGAAAAGCATACTTCAAAAGAACTTAGAACAATAAAAAAAAAATCGAGCGAGACCTACAGTACTCGTATATGATGTGTAACATGTGACAAAATACTTTATAAAAGGATGGCAAAGATACGGCAGACTAGGCTGTATGGTCATAGATACCTTTGCCTTTTCCGCGCTTTTAAAGCCTGAAAAAACGCGACTTCCTGTTAAAATGGGACACATTTCCGTCCCATTTCACGAAATCACTCCCACAAATTGCAGGAAAGCGAGAGCAAAGATGTTACACATCAAAAAAACGTGTGGTTTTATGAAACCATAGTAAAAGTGAAACTTTTTTCACATTATAGACATTTACAGAGCACGAAACGATCATGGCTGCTCTCGTCTTGGAGCTACGGTTCAGAGGACGAAACGATCATGTAATAAAAGTTTCACTTCTCTTGGAGCTACGGTACAGAAAACGAAACGATCATGGCTGCTCTCGTCTTGGAGCTACGGTACAGAGGACGAAACGATCATGGCTGCTCTGACGAAAAGTTCGAGACGATGTAATAATCTCTTTGCCGTCACGCAACACACAGACGAAAAAGCTTGAGACGATGTAATAAAAGTTTCACTTTAAAGTTGCAATGTCAAAAAGTTGCAAGTCGGTATGTATATCGACCCGGAGGCTTCGTTAGTCTGAAAGGTCTCCCCTGGGCGTTCCCGACGGGAAGGTGCCCATCACGCTTGCAGCGGTGCCGAGCTGAATCGCAATAGCCAACCTCTGCGTCAGGAAGACCCCGGAGCGAGGGTCACCCCCTGTTTGCCTGATACGACAACGATACGATTATAATTTGGTTTTAATGACAACAACCTCAAAAGGGCAACAAAAATATTTTCTCTTTTCATCATCATCAGCCTACCCTGATTAGGGCGATTGGGCCTTAGTCGATCACGTGGGCCCAGTGCGGGTCGGTCGACTTCACACACTACCTTCGAATTTCTGCGCAGACGTGTGCAGGTTTCCTCACGATGTTTTCTTTCACCGTAAGAGAATCGGATAAACGTACATATGAAATTGAAATTCGAAAACGTGGCAGGTTCGAACCATGTCCTCCCGGACAGGAAGTAGCAGCTCTAGCCGTTACACTACCGACGCTCTTCTCATTTAGAACCAAAAGTGTGTGGAGCTTTAGACATTTTATTCAATATTTTTTTATCATTCTTCACTGGCGATCGCGCTTGCTCACTACACTGTGGTACAAATCATATAAATTGATTTCTTATCTCCAGCTACTGAGAAAACCAATAACGATGAAAATAATTTTTTTTAGCAATTTCCGCAATTAAAAATCGCTCGGGTCATAATGACCAAGTATATCAGTTACGAACATACTTTGAATCTAGAAGCAGCACGTTTAATTCATGGGTGATTTATAATATTGAAAAGCGTTGGTAGCGTTATGGTGGAAAAACGGCCTTAGACACTAAATAATTGCTCACAAGTGGCAGTGGGCCAAGGCACATAGCTCGTAGAACAGATGGCCTTTGGGGTAGTAAAGTTCTCGAGTGGCGACCGCGCACTGGAAAACGTAGCGTAGGCAGACCTCCCATGCGGTCGACCGACGACCTGGTGAAGATCGCGGGAAGCCGCAGGATGCGGGCAGCGCAGGACCGGTCGTCGTGAAAATTGAAGTGAACGTTTTTCGGCTGATATGATGATGATGATGAATTGCCCACTTGTAAGATGGAACACACTGGATCAAAAACAATAAAATCTTCTCGAGAAACGTCAAACACTTACTCAGTGACGTTCTAAATTTAAGTTTAAATTAAATAAATTTATTTTTTCATTACCAGGAAAAACTAAAGAAAAAAAAGAAAAAACAACATAAAACTTACCGGTTAAACCTTCACCCAGTGCACTTCCACGGGACAGGTATACCGGGAAAAAGTGCAACCGGAGATTGAATGTCACTAAACCGATTAGAACACTCCTATTTTTGAACATAACCCTTGTTGACAACTTAAAATACGGCCAAGTGCGACTGGGGGTCACACAAACAGGTTTCCGCACCAAAAATTTAACTAGCAACATAACAAAACCTCTCAGTACATACTTTGTAAAAAAAACTGTTTTGCAAACTATATCGTGTGACATAATTATCAAATGAAAGGGTTTTTTTGTGAAAATTTCAAATAAATTTTATTTATAATTTAAAAATGGTTTTAAAGTTGTATAAGAAAATGGCGAATATTGATCATAACCCCTTATCTCCGAAAATACTAGGCCTAAAATCTTAAAAAAAACACAGTCCAGACGTCTTGACTGTGGAAATTTCCTTTTTGATGTGTAACATCTTTGCTCTCGCTTTCCTGCAATTTGTGGGAGTGATTTCGTGAAATGGGACGGAAATGTGTCCCATTGTAACAGGAAGTCGCGTTTTTCAGGCTTTAAAAGCGCGGAAAAGGCAAAGGTATCTATGACCATACAGCCTAGTCTGCCGTATCTTTGCCGTCCTTTTTTCAGGCTTCAAAAGCGCGGAAAAGGCAAAGGTATCTTTGACCATACAGCCTAGTCTGCCGTATCTTTGCCGTCCTTTTATAAAGTATTTTGTCACATGTTACACATCATATGCGAGTACTGTAGGTCTCGCTCGAATTTTTTTTTCTTGTGGGAACGAAAGGATTTTAGATTTTTTATAGGTTTGCCTGTGATCTATGCATTTAATCTCATACAATGTGTTTTTTCCAAGATTTTAGGCCAAGTAATTTCGGAGATAAGGGGGGTTGGGAGGGGGGGGAGGGGCATTGGTAAATTTTTACCTATTTTCTAAAATTATTTCGAAACTATTCATTTTAAAATTATTTAAAAAATAAACTTGAAATTTCACAACGAGCCCTGTCAATTGATATATCACACGATATAGTTTGCGAAACTTTTTTTTAAATTTCTTATTTAACCCTCAAAAGTTAATTTACAGTCAAATTAAATTCATTTATTTAGGTTACCCATGCATCTTTGGATCACCGGCTTACATATTATGTGTACCAAATTTCAACTCAATCGGTTAAGTAGTTTCGGAGCAAATTGACTGTGACAAACGGACGGACCGACACACGAGTGATTCTATAATGGTTCCGTTTTAACCTATTGAGGTACGGAATCCTCAAACAGCCAAAACAACCAAGCAATCACAGTCAGCAAGTGAGAAACGTCCTATTGGTCGAATGAAACACCTGATTGCACAGATTACTAAATAGTTATTTCGTAACCTGATGCCTGCGCGCGACCTGATCTGCACAAAATTCGCATTCAAATTGTGTACACACAACACGCGCGTAAACACACACAGTCAAAATACCCACATACATACACACACACATACGCACATACATACACACACTACTTTAAATTATAAAAAAAATTATACTGAAATTGAAAATACAGTGTAAACTCTTTAAAACGTCACTCGATATAACAATTCACTTTTTAAAACGTCAAAATTCTCTGGCTCTAGTTGGTTTACTTTAACGCTAATTTCTCTCTGTATAACGAAAACTCTCAATAATATCACAAAATGCCCGGTCCCTTGAGTGTCGCTATATAGAGTTTACACTATATGTAAATAAGTAATAGGTATTTACCTTATTTTACTCCATTAAAAAGAGAAGGAACTAGTTTCCAAGTCACAGTCTTACGACTAGTTTGGAAATTAGGGCTTGATTAAATGTGTTTATAGCTTGTAAGTGCCAAAATAAACATTTTCATTTCATTTGCAATTCCGCGAAACGTTCGCATCCGTGAATGCGAATATTCGTAACATCCACACCCTTCCTCTCGGCTTTGCCATATAGTGGGTTAAAATTGGTGTTTCAATAATTCAGGTGAATAATTGCTTGCTACTGCTTGATAAGTAGAAACAAACCTACATATAAGTAGGTACATAATAAAATGTAGTAAAAGTTACCTTGGGGCAAATGCATACCACCCGTCGTCCTTATATGTTCTTTGTGCCTACCAATATGCATACTACGATCCAAACGCTATAACTGAATAGGAAAGAAAAAAAGAGTAGCATTTAGCTGGCATTCTTGCCGATTACCTGACCGCCCAGTCTGCGCTAACGCTTACTGTCTTGACGCAGTAGTAGGATAGGCCAGTCATATGGTACACATAAAATCCCTGAAATTAAACTTGCAATTATTGCAATTTCAAACTAACCTAGGAACTCGAAGTCAAGTTCTTGGCGTTGTTCTGTGATTATTCCAAAGACTTTTTTTAATATTCTGATTACAGAACCAAAACAATTAAATAATTTTTGAAAAAGCTAATTTTTTTTAGCTACAAGCTTTGAATATTGCATTGTCACGCGATATACTTAAGCATGCATAATTTCAGCTCAATCGGAAACCGGGAAGTGGATCAAATTTAACTTGTAATATTTCACCCGAACAAACATAATAATATAATATACATTGCAAGCTAATTAAAAGCTTGTAAAAAATATTTTGAACAACCACAGAACAACATAAAACTATCATTATTAAAACTTCCTTGCTGCCCTGCTATCTATCAAAAACTCATAAATCTACAACCTCCTTTGTGCTAGCTAAGTACAACCTAAAACCACAATGTAAACAACACTGCTTAAGCTTAAACTGAACTTCTATCACGTTAGTATAGATGTCGCTCTTCCCAACTCTCTTGAATATCGCCATCTGTGCCATACATCCACAAAGAGCGCGAACTTACTACCTTTACAACCTTAGATAAGGTTGTTAGGTCCAAATTCAGTTAGTTTAAGCACCCCTCGAAAGAGGGCGTAACGTGATCGGAACTGTTCGCAACGTGAAAAATAGATTCGTGTATCAAAATCTAGATGGCAGTATTTTTTAGGATTTTCATTAAATTTTAAAATACAGATTTTTTCACAGCAGCATTATAACTATTTTTATTTACCGTTTATGAAGAGGGTTACCAAGGCTACCGTTAATTCAGCGTTGGCTCGAGCCCCTCGGTGGGGACGTATAATATGAGCTGATATGATGATGGTGGCCGACTGGACTATATTATACTAAACCTACGCCGTCCGTCTGTCTGTCTGTAATGCTGTATTTTTTTTACCTTTAATATAGGTAGCCTGTTGTGACTCTTTTACAGAGTATGTGTTATTTTTTAATATTATCATAAAAATATCAAATAGTCAAAAATAGAAAGGTGAATAAAAAACACGTATTGTTTTTGGGCCTAACGTATGTATACATGTATGTTTCTTTAATCCACGATAACTTCTAAACGGCTTGATAGATTTTAGAGTGCGAGATATCGTTACAATCGATACTGTGAGTAACACAGAATAAATTTTACTCGAATACTCAAAAAGAGGGGTCATGTTTTTTTATGCCGTCGTGTTTTATTAAATTTTTAATTTGTGAATAAAAAGTCAACAACTAGTTTTTTTGGGAAAAAGTTTTCAGTATTTTGTATAAAATCTACTTATAAACGATTCATATACCAATTATGTTACGCCCTGTATGTATATGTCGCGAGAATACTGTATGATTCATCATTTTACAAACGGTCTAGACAAGGAGGTCATGACAAATTTGGTAACGATAACGGAATTTGATAAACTTAGGCTTAGAGGATAAATGGCGACCTTTTGATGTCAAATATGTCAGTCTGCCTGCACAAAGTGGTTGCGTTATGTACTTATAGCGCCTGAAAAACTTGTTATAGTGACCAAAAAAAAAACTATAACGGAAATGGCTGAGTAAGATAGAAAATGAAAGTACTAGTTGTACTCATGACAAATATGCAAAAACTGACCAAATATTCGGTTGCGTTATGGAGCAACGCCCAACAGTAGTAGGAATAGCGAGAGTTCTGGAATAGGATCCACCCCCGTGCCGGAGACCCAAACTTGCCTGGAATTCCTATCTCGAAAACGCTTGAAGATAGCGAAATGGGACCACGCACAAACGATATAAATGGAGGGGCAACACCATTATTTTAATGTTTTTATTTTATAGGAATTAATTTTCACCATTTCCAACTTTGGGCTTCGGGTCTGGTCCAGAATTCTTAATACTAACGAGCATTTCTCCATTACGCAACAGAATATTTGGTTAGTTTTTGCATAATTGTCATGAGTACAACTAGCACTTTCATTTTCTATCTTACTCAGCCATTTCCCTTATCGTTCTTTTTTGGTCACGGATAACTAGTTTTTCAGGCGTTATAAGTTCATACTTAACGTAGCCACTTTGCGCAGGCAGACCGACATATTTAACATCAGAAGGTCGCCATTTATCCTCTGAACCTAAGTTTATCCATTTCCGTTATTGTTGCGCTTAGTAGCTACCATTTCGATATACTTCTAATAACCAGTCCACAAACACATTCACACGAGTCTCTGTCTAGTTTAAAAAGACAATTTCTTATTTGTAGTTCAGTTAGCAATAAACCGTCGCAAAGCACATACGCATTTTCTTTGCAAAACAACCCCTAAGCTAATCTGAACCTTATCACCATAACAGTTATCGTTACCAAATTTGTCGTTACCTCCTAGTATAGTCAGACAAATTAAACAATTGCGAGGCTCTTTGGCTGTTAAATCAATCAAACCTCCGCGAGCTCATTTACAATCTGCCGTATGGCATTTTGACAATTTGCCTGGCTCGGCCTACAGAATTTAAGAATTTGCCTGACCGTTTATAATTATTATGAATTATTGCAATTTGCTTAGCTCGGCATTTTACAATCTGCGTACAGAATTTTACAATTTGCCTGAACGTTTATATATGGATGATTTATTACAAATTGCCTGACCATTTGTAAAATGACTATTCATACATTCGCTTGTTCATTTTACAATCTGCGTACAGCATTTTACATATTGCCTGACCGTTTATGTACGGACGAATTATACAATTTGCCTTACCATATTATGTTAAATGACTAATCATACAATTTGCCTGCCACATATTATACAGGGTGTAACAAAATTGGTGTATGTAGGTCCTGTTATAACTTGGGCTTCTACTCATCATGCTGAACGACTTTCGTTCTATGCCTTTGCTGAAATCGCAAAAAAAAACGTTTCTTACAAATCGACCAATTTTGTGCATTTTAGTAAAGATGGTCAAATTTTTTTTTAGAGAATTGACTATGGGTTCCTTGGCGAAAGTTGTTCAGTATGATGAGTCTAAGCCCCAGTTAACGGGTCCTACACTAATTTTATAACACCCTGTATACAGATCATGGCAAGTATTCGCAACGCACATGACACTCGTTATGATATTTTTCTCTGACATTTCACCACGACACTTACGACGCTCTAACAGTGAAGGAAAACATCGTGAAGAAACCTGCACACGCTTGCAAAGAAACTCGAAGGTTGTGTGTGAAGTCGACCAAACCGCACTGGGCCAGCGTGGTTGGCTAAGGCCTGATCGCTCGAGCCCCTCAGTGGGGACGTATATGAGCTGATATAATGGTGATTATGACACCACGAAACATTGGAAATTTCACCGATTGTGTGATAATTTTCCTTTCAGAACTGAGTCTGAAGGAAATGGTTCGTTTAATCTACTCTAAGTTATACAGGCTGTAACAAGATTGGTGTAGGTCCCGTAAACTGGGGCTTCTACTCATCATACTGAACAACTTTTTTCCACGACTTTGTAAAACAAAAATTTGACTCTTCATACAAATCGGTCAGCTGATTGACCAATTTTGTGCATTTTAGTATGGAGCGTCGAATTTTTTTTTTTGCAATTTGACTATGGGTTCTTTGGGGAAAGTTGTTCAGTATCATAAGTAGAACCCTCAGTTCTTACACCAATTTTTTTTCACCCTGCTTATTTTTTTTTATATCGATGGTTTTTAAAATGAAAACTTCTTTAGGCGCGTTTGTCATTTTTTGAGATGGGAAAAACCATTGAACTCGCCACATCTTGGTCGACACCGACACCGACATCTTACCAGGAACACTCGGAGGGTCAAAACTTACAAAAATGTGATTGAGATGGGTAAAACTCATTAAACTCGTGACACCTTGATCGACACCGACACCTTACCAGGAACACTCGGAGGGTCAAAACTTATAAAATTGTAAAAAGGTTACACATCTGTAGGCACCCTCGGAGTGGTAAGGTTTTATTAAATATCGTAAAAACGGTAGTATATTACAACATAAGCTTTAAAACTTGGATATTATAGTGCAAACCCTAAAATGATGATGATGATAATCTATCTGACTGATTTTGGTCATGGCGACCACTTCAACTCCTAGTCGGTTTGCCGCGCGTGCGCTCGAAGATGATTTATATAGCCAATCTTCGCAGCGAAACTCCTAGCGCTATGAGGGCATTTAAGTATGCCATCCTCGTAATTGTATGAAATGGTCGCAGGTGGTCGGGCCTTTAACTGGTCGCTTTTGGTATCAAGGCCAGCTTTACGCTGATCCTCGAACTCGCGCACTTGCCTATTCACAATCCTGCGCCATTCTGGCCGTTCTGCTGCCAAACCCTAAAATAAAACAAACACTAATAAAAATAGTGGTGCGTGTCGGCCCATGCAAATAGTAAGGTTCCTCTTTAAAAGCTAAATTATATTTGCTGTTATTAATGGAACATTTTGTATGGAAAATCTATAAACTTTTTAGAAATCCAACCGTACATCTTAAGTAGTCAACCATTCCTTTCCCTCTAATATGGTTGATGGGAGCGATGGCTGACTCTCGCGTTATACTCGTGACCGGGTGCTGTCCGTGTGAACTGGCCTACTCTTGTCAAAGGTATCAATGACTTGCAATAATTTTTATGTATAACTTTTGATGTCATAATTATTGTTTTCATGGTCTAATGACATAATCTGGTTTATATCAAGGACTGAATTTTGACGTTATTAACTAATTAATGTTTATTTATTGATTCTTCACAAATGACATTGTAAGTATTATTTTGTGACTATCATATAAAGTGTAATTTGCACCTTTTTTGAATAAATATATTGAACAGAATTGAATACTCCTAAAATAAGAAAGCCTCCTGAACTAAGCCATGATGAATCTTCTTTTAAAATGATTATTATTATGTCATACTATTTTTTTAAGATGTTCTAAAATATCGGTATAGCTGGTAGGCCCCTTCTGACGGAGGCACTGTAACAAAAAATGCACTTTAAAGCTTAATATTTCGTAAAATAAAATAAATACTCTTTATTGTAAACATTAGTTAAAAAAAAACAAATTATAAAAACTTAACTCAAAAAATAACTAAAAAACAAACACTTTATATAAAAAAATATATTTAAAATTATATCTACACATATACGACTGACTCGGTGGCTCAGTGGTTTGTGCTCATGACTACTGATCCGAGGGTTGTGGGTTCGATCCCCACCCAGGGCAAACATTTGTGTGATGAGCAGATTTGTTTGCTCTGTGTCTGGGTGTTAAATATCTATATATGTATGTATTTAAACGTATACAAGTATGTATATCAGTCTCTGGTTCCCGTAACACAGGGAATCCTACTTTGGGGCCAGATGACCATGTGTGATTTGTCCCAGAATATTTATTTATTTATTTATTTATATAAATAAATAAATCAATCTGAATCAAAAAATAATTTTTATACACTGGCAATATTTTTGAATGGCCTATCTAACGACACACTATGGGATAGACTAGAAAAAAAACCTTTTACGTGTAGGTACTCTAAAAGGATATATTTTTGAGATTTTATTTTACCACTTTGTCGGCGTTATTAATATGTATACCCATGCAAAAATACAGCTTTGTAGTTCTAAAAGTCTCTGAGTTAAACGCAGACAGACGAACAAACGGACATGGCAAAACTTTAAGGGTTCCTTGTTGTTTACGGATCTCAAAATCCAGCCAAGTGTGGGTCGTATTCTTACAAAAAAAAGTTTTTATAATATATATTTTTAGTGATGGTCTCTTTGATATATTTTATACTGAAATGTATTTTTAACCTCCGTTGATATTTTTAGGATATTGTAACCAAAGGTGTGGTGATACTTTGTATGAAACCCTGGGTGCGCCAGTCTCTTTTGGCCGATTTTTTAGGGTTCTATCTTCGAACGAATGTAATGTACCGGCCGGCCGTATCCATAAATTATTCTTATAAAAAAACAGGCCAAGTGCGAGTCGGACTCAAGCTTGAAGTGTTCCGTACCATTACACAGCTCTACAAAAAAATATATTTTTTGTTGCCTTGTATATCTTAGCAAATTTTGATGTTTTCAGGTGCCCAGATTACGAATTAATTCATGAAAGTATTGAATGTGCTCTTATTTAATGATAAATTATCGGCTTGTTAGTAATAAAATTTATTTTCCCAGTCATGATTAGAGTTCTACGCAAAAAAACGAGAGGAAATCTTATAATATCATTGATAGTTTTATGAATTGTGAACATAAATATATCCAAAATCTATCTTATATCTAGGGCAACAAAACCACTGTAGACCAGTGTTATCTATAAAAATCACGTTTGTTGAATGGGAGCCCCCCTTAAATATTTGTTTTATTTTAATTTATTTATTTATTTTTAAAGTGAATAAAACAACTAAATATTCTGCGAACATTTCAAGCGTCTACCTGTTGCCGTTATCAATATCGAGCAAAAACGAGTAAAGAAATCAAGTTTGTTGTATGGTAGCCCCTTAAATATTTGTTTTATTTTAATTTAATAATAATAATAATAATAATAAATATTCTTTATTGCATACCAAAAAAACTTTACAAAAACTTAATTTAAAAATGTACAATGCAAAGGCGGCCTTATCGCTTTTAGCGATTTCTTCCAGGCAACCTTAAGGTAAATTTTAAAGTAAATATATAACTAAATATTCTGTGAATACATCGTCACTTACCACCAGGTGAGATGTTGTCAAGGGTTTACCAATTGTGAATAAAAAAAAAAAAGTTTTCAAGCGTCGACCTGTTGGCGTTATCAATATCGAGCAAAGACGACCAAAAATAATCACATTCGTTGTATAGCATTCTATTTTTAAGTATTTGTTGTTAAAGCGGCAATAGAAATACATCATCTGGAAGCACGGTCATCACCTATATGGGTTTGACTATGAGGGAGCTACGACCGTAGCTCAGTGTGATTTGCGTGGTTGGGTTAACCACGCAAGTTAATTGACCTGAAGCACGGTCAATACCTAAATGAGTTTGACTATGAGGGAACTACGACCGTAGCTCAGTGTGATTTGCGAGGTTGGGTTAAACACTCAAGTTAACTGACCTGAAGCAAGGTCATTACCTAAATAGGTTTGACTATGAGGGAGCTACGACCGTAGCTCAGTGTGATTTGCGTGGTTGGGTTAAACACGCAAGTTAACTGACCTGAAGCACGGTCGTTACCTAAATGGGTTTGACTATGAGTGACTTTTTTCTGAACCGTTTTAGTGCTTTGTAAGGCACTTTAAGCTGCAGAGATATCTGATAAATTCGTGCTAGGAGGGGTCGGTACATTGCAGGATGGAACAAACACGTTGCTCCGGCTCACAGGAACGCAAGATTAAAATTTCTGCTTTGGGTCAATGCCGGTAAACCTTCTTGTGGTGCAACATACAATGGCATGACCGAAAGTAGAAAGATTTTTAAGGCAAAGTTAAAATGGTGCCAGAATAGGCAAGATCAAATAAAAATGGACATAATTGCATCAAATCATGCAAATAAAGACTTTAAAAGTTTCTGGAAAAACACAAAGAAAAAGAATATCAAGCCGAGCGTTCCCGTGAGAGTGGGTGGTGCTTCTGACAGTGGGAGCATCGCCAACACTTTTAAGGAACTGTTTACAGTGCAGTCGCCTCTTGGACCTTCAAACGGTGAGTTGCACGATGCTGGGGACGACGTAAATAAAGCGCTTAGTGTTAGATTTTCTGTTAAGCAGGTTACTAGGGTAATAATGAGTATGCATCGAGGCAAGTCGCCAGGTCACGACGGCTTGAGTATCGAGCACCTTAAATATGCTGGCGTTCATCTGCCGCGAGTGTTGGCGATGTTCTTTACGCTTTGCATTGGGCATTCATATCTACCCGAGTCTTTGATGAGAACGGTGGTTGTACCGATTGTCAAAAATAAGACAGGAGATGTCTCGGATCCGATGAACTACCGGCCCATCTCACTTGCCACTATAACAGCTAAGGTGCTTGACAGTTTGCTTAATGATCAGTTGAACAAACACATTAAGCTGCACGATGCACAGTTTGGTTTCAGAACCGGACTGTCCACTGAAAGTGCGATTCTGTGTCTTAAGCAGGCTGTCAAGTACTACACAGATAGAAAGACGCTGGTGTACGCGTGTTTTCTGGACTTATCAAAGGCTTTCGACCTAGTAGTTTATGATGTACTCTGGGACAAGCTGAAGGGCATGAGTATACCGGTGGAATGCATATCACTATTTAGATATTGGTATAGAAATCAATTGAATCATGTGAGATGGGCTGGTGGTCTGTCTGACGAATACAAACTTGAGTGCGGAGTGCGGCAGGGTGGGCTGTCTTCTCCGAGTTTGTTCAACCTGTATATAAATCAGCTCATTGAGGAGCTCAGCAGCACGCATGTAGGCTGTCACATAGATGGTACTTGTTTTAACAACATTAGTTACGCCGACGATATGGTGCTGCTGGGCCCCTCAATAGGGTCAATTAGAAAACTTGTCGTTGCCTGTGAGCAGTATGCGGCTAATCATGGGCTTAAGTACAACGCCAAGAAAAGTCAAGTTCTTGTGTTTAAGTCTGGGAACAAAAAGCCCTCAACTGTACCTCCGGTTATGATTTCCGGTACTGCTTTGCAGGTGGTCGACAATTTTAAGTACCTCGGTCACATGATTACGGTCGACTTAAAAGATGACCTCGATATAGAGCGGGAGCGCAGGGCGTTGGCAGTAAGGAGTAATGTCCTAGCTCGCAGATTTGCTCGATGCTCACCAGAAGTAAAAGTAACGCTTTTTAAAGCATATTGCACATCTTTCTACTCGAGCAGGCTGTGGGTTAGTTACACAAAACGAGCTTACAACGCCCTGCGAGTGCAGTATAATAACGCTTTCAGGATGCTGATGGGGCTGCCGCGCCACTGTAGTGCGTCTCAAATGTTTACGGAGGCGAGAACCGATGGATTTCACGCAATCATACGCAAGAAAGTCTCCTCACTTCTCCATCGGTCGCGCGGCAGCCACAACGGCATCCTGAGGACGATCGCCGCACGGTTTGACTCTCCCCTCCTGAAGTATTGGGTGGGGATAGTCACCGGTGCGGTAAAATGATAATTTAAATTATTCCCAAGTAGTTTTTAAGCACTAACTAACATAGGCTAGGTCTCTATTGTTACTAACACATATTATGGATTTTTGTTGTCCGAAATAAACTTATTTATTATTATTATTTAATCCATTGGTGTCGGTTGCTATCACTAGATGGCAGTCGTCAAGCCGTGTCAGGTTCCTTATAGGTAGCTTGAAAAACTCCTGACTGTGGGGTTAGCCAACCTCCACCAACCGGGACTTGGCCCCCGTGTGTGGAGTATGGCCTTACCTTCCCCAGATTGGGGAGAGACTCGTGCCCCAGCAGTGGGGAAGTTAGGGGATGTTAAGCCTGTCGGTCCGTCTGGACAGATGCGATAAGCGCCGGGAAGTGAGAGTGCCTACAGCTCCAGTACCACACCAGATTTGTGGGAGCCAGCTTCTCTGGCGTCCCAAGCGGGGATCGAACCGCCAGCAGCGAAAGCCGCGGGAGGTAAGCGTGCCTACAGCTCCGGGACCTACCTGGACAGTAGGTAGTGGTTCTCTTCCACGAGACACTCCCCTTGCAGAGTACCAAGACAAGCGTCTTGGCGGCAAGACCTACCGTAACTGGTCCTTGTCTTCACCTTATGGTGTTGGCAGGAATAGCGGCCCTCACTGTTATGCCCAAGGGTAGGTAAGCGGGGACGCTATATCATAAACCTGGTAGTTTAAGCGTATCTGGTAGATATACGAGAGGGAATGTCCGTCCATCTGTCAGAGGGCTGTAGTTCATGGACCGTCATAGAAAGACAGTTTAATTTTTTACAGAATGTGTATTTGTATTGCGGCAAAACAACAAATAATAAAAATATTAAAAAAAATAAAAAATTAAAGGGCATAGAGGTATTTTTTATATTGCTCTAAATTCAAAATTCAAACCATCATGCTAGATGGCGCTATTTTCTTCAAGTTTACAAAAAAAACAAGGTTTTTTTGTATGGAAATAAGGGGGTATTTTTTTAAATTTTTAGTATTTGTTGTTTAAAAGCGTCGGTGGCTCAACCGGTAACGACTCGGTCCATCTAACCAGAGGTACCGAGTTCAAATCTGGACGGTCAATGTACCAATTAGTTTTTCAAAAACTTACGTACATATACTTACCGATTGCTTTAACGGTGAAGGAAAATGTCGTGAGGAAACCTGCACACGCCTGCGAAGAAACTCGAAGGTTGTGTGTGAAGTCGACCAACCCGCACTGGGCCCGCGTGGTCGACTAAGGCCCGATCGCCCTAATTCAGGGTAGGCTCGAGCCCCTCGGTGGGGACGTATATGAGCTGTTATGAAGCACCTTAATAGACATCGAGCTACGAAACTGCAGTAGTTTAAGGAAACCGCTTCGCTAATCTGAAGTGGCAATGAACAGGGCGTATAGCTCGTAGAACACATGGCCGTTGGGGTAGTAAAGTTCTCGAGTGGCGACCGCGTACCGGAAAACTAAGCGTAGGAAGGCCTCCACGCGGTGGACCGAGGACCTGGTGAAGATGATTCAGGGTAGGCTCAAGCCCCTCGGTGTGTACGTATATGAGCTGATATAATAATAATAATAATTTGTTGTTATAGCGGCAACAGAAATACATCATGTTTGAAAATTTGAACTGTCTAGCTATCGCGGTTCATGAAATTCATCCCGGTGGCAGATGGACAGGGAAGTCTTAGTAATAGGGTCCCGTTTTACCCCTTTGGTAAGGAACCCTAAAAACCAGCCAAGTGTTAGTCATGCTCGCGTTAAAGACTCTGACAAAAAAGGAAAAAATAATTTTTTGTCACTCGCGTTGATGTCTTTTCTTTTGTAAAATGAATTGGTATCATTGTCATAGTTGTCTGGAGAAGTGTGGTGGTACGGAACTCTCGGAGCGCGAGTTCAACTCGCACTTTAGTGGTTTTTACTTTCGAGCGACGAAGAAGTAAGGAAATACTTTAATAAGTTATTGTGATGGCAAAAAAAACAACAAGTTGAGATTCTGATGGGCATCGATTGGTTCTTTCGAGATTAAAAAAAAAAAAGTGTGTGTGTGTGTCATGTGTATGTCTGTACGTCTGAACGGTGCTCTATATACCAAACTACTGAACGAACTTGGATGAAGTTTGGATGAAGTTTGGAAGAGATTGCTCTTAGTATTAACTCTTTCACGAGCATTAGAAATATGTTTGCCAGCGATGCTGTGTCAATATTGATCTGTATTGACCTCGAATAAGGTTGAGTTTTCTCTTGTTCGCCGCAGTTACGTTACTCGTGGAAGGTATAAGGCCGCATACTGTACATCATAATATGCGATATCCCTAAGAATTAGGCTAAAAAAATGTATTTTGGTGTACTATACTATAAGTGTAAATAAATAAATAAATTATTTTATATCTACGGGCATTTTTTTTAAGTATCCACTCTCTTGATTTTTTAGGGTTGCCAAACACTTTTAATATATCGTGTATTTTGATTCCCGGTATCCCAAGGCAATATAACGTGTGTGTGTTGTTGAAATTTGCATATAAATGAACTTTTCATACAATGTTGTCTGCGTGGTTTGATAGAATTGTATCTGTTGATTATCTATAATTAATATTCAGGGAAAAGCAGTTCTAGCCAATGAGATGTTTTTTTCATTATATTTCATTATTATCAGCCGAAAGACGTCCACTGCTGGACAAAGGCCTCCCACAAGGTCTTCCACTACGAAAGGCCCTGCGTTGCCCGTATCAAGCGGCTTTACGCAACCTTCACCAAGTCGTCGGTCCACCGTATGGGAAGCCTTCCTAGCCTTTCGCTTCCGGGCGCGATAAACATTCGAGAACTTTACTGCCCCAACGGTCATCTGTTTTACAAGCTATGTGCCGTGCCCACTGTCACTTAAGGTTAGCAATTATGTGCGCTATGTCGGTTCCTTCTGGTACGGATCACCTGATTTCTCGTTCAATCGCGTAAGGAAACTTCGAGCATACCTTGCTCCATCGCCCTTTGGGTGACCTTGAGGCTTCTTATGAGGCCCACAATAAGCATAAAAAAAAAACAAAAAACGAAAATACCCCCTTATTTCCATACAAAAAACGTGTTTTTTTTTAAACTTGAAGAAACTAGCGCCATATAGCATGATGGTTGCTTTAAAGTTACTTTCAATATAGGTTAGGTACAGATGTTAGGTACCTATTACTAAGCCTCCGCTGTCTGTCCGTCTATTTCATTAACCTTAAAATTTAGACAGTTGAAATTTTCAGAGAATGTTTATTTCTATTTCCGCTATAAAAACTAATACTAAAAACTGGAAAAAGTAAAAAAATAAGAGGGGTCTCGATACAAAAAACGTGTTTTTTATAGGTATTTTTGATTTCGCTCTATCGTAAAAACGGTAATACATGTAATACATACACATGTGAAACTTGATGTCATTGTAGTACTAATACTGAAGTAACAGTATACAAATCGGCCAAGTGTGAGTCTTACTCGCGCTAAGGAGTTCTAACTGAATGACAAAAAAAGCATATTTTTGTCGCCCGCTTCGATATCTTTTGTATGTAATATGAATAGGTATCATTGTCATTATACTATGTAGTTATGTGGAGGCTTGCGGTGGTACGGAACCCTTGGAGTGCTAGTCCGACTCGCACTTGGCTGGTTTTTTTTACTCCTTTAGCACGCTCTGTAGCCTTAACAGCTTGATGGATTTTGTAGTGCAAGGTGTCATTAGATTCGTCTTAATTTCGTGAGTGACTTTTTAACTGGACTGCTTGAAATCCCGTGAGTGACTTAAGATACATTTTAATACTGCTTAAAATAGAGCGGTTATTATGCAGTCAAATTTTCAATTTTTAATTAATGGCTTAAGTTATTCAATCATTATTAAAGGTTTTTGAGGAATCCCTAAACTGAAGTGGCAGTGGGCAGGGCCCATAGCTCGTAGAACAGATGGCCGTTGGGGCGATAAAGTTCTCGAGCGGAGACTGCGCAACGGAAAACGTAGCGTTGGCAGGCCTATCATGCGGTGGACCGACGACCTGGTGAAGATCGCGGGAAGCCGCTGGATGCAGGCAGCGCAGGACCGGTCGTCGTGGAAATCCTTGGGGGTGGCCTTTGTCCAGCCGTGGACGTTTTTCGGCTGATATGATGATGAGGAATTTCTCTGTTATTGTTGCTCGCGTTCTACCTGTCTCCTTGCTTTTTCTCCGAACACTGGTTTGTCTGATAGAAATCGCTCTCAGCGATAAGACCGCCTAAATTGTACGTCTCTTAGTTTTTAATTTAACTTTTGCATATGTATTTATTTATTTTGATGTACAATAAAGAACCATTTGATTTTGAGATCGAGGAAAGTAGTTCAGTATAGAATGGTCAGTTAACGGGTCCTACACGAATTTTATTACATCCTGTATATAATATTTGTGTAAAGTCTGGCCAGGGTCATCTTTTCATGGTCGTTGGCCCACCGGTAATTTATCGTCGAAGGGAGATTTATTTATATTTGTATCCATTCCCCTATCTAAATCACGCGCTTTATCGCTATTTGGTCGTTTAATGCGATTTTTACTGCCCAAGCGTCTCTATATGATGAACGTGAATGATTCATGTTGTAGAAAAATACGATCCTTATTTATTCCTTACTAGCTAACCCGACTCGCCAGACGTTGTCCTGTCCAAATTCCATAAAAAAGCCCTTACAGTTTTTACGAATTTTTCCAATTTACTTAACAATTTTTTGATTTTTCTTTCACTAAAACCTTATTCGCACTATAAGGAACATTAAAAAAATTACAAATCCGTCCAACCGTTCTCAAGTAACGCGCTTATCAATGAACATAATTTATTTTATATTTTTATGAATATTTTGCAGTTAATGACCTAAACTTTACTGATCTGAACCTAACTTTGTAACAACTTGTATTAAACTTAAAGGGCCAAGACATATTATTTTCTACTTTTTAGCGGTTTTTGTGACAGGGGTTTTTTAAATTTTAAATTTAAGTTTTATTTCATCCCAAGCACGATCCCTTTGCTGTAAGTTTTTAAGGAGTTTGGTGTGATATGCAGATACCAGGAGATGCTGCAGCAACAGATCAAGGTTACCAGGTTCTATCTCAAATCTATTTATTGAGACTATTCCAAAGAGCATGTCACTTACTTACACTTATTTGGTACAGACTTAACGTACTGTGTGACCTGGAGCTTCACTAACTCATTCCCCCTTCTCCATTTCATCATCGGACGACCAGGCGCGGAGGGCGATTCCACCCCTTTGTCGTTAATGTTCCACCTTTACGCACGAAGCGTTTTGCTTTTTCATTCATGATGCGAACGGCCAAGGAGTGGAGTTCCCTGCCGGCGTCTGTATTCCCCGATTCGTATAATTTAGGAATCTTCAAGACGAGACTGAATATGCACTATTTGAGCTTGCGTGTTACATCTTCGGCTGCATCGGCACTTACCATCAGGTAAAATGCAGTCAAACGCTTTAAATTTTTTAATAAAAAAGGAACTATAATTATGTTCAATTTGTTCTTAGGTATGCCAGACAAAAAACATTCAAATGATACTTAGCAACCCACCTTTTGCACATTTAAGCAAAAATAATTATTTAATAAAGAAACAAGGAATGTTAAATTAATTAAAATGTTTATTAATATTGGAACAATTACTAAAATAAAGACTAATTTTCATTGTATTCGTACAATTTATAGTATTCAAAATAGCGCCAATTTACTAATGAAATGACAGCAAGAACACGAAACAGTTTTTATTCTAATGCTAAACTCCTTTTCTAAAATATCGAACAATCAAATGTCGAAGAGTTATTTGCACAAGAAGTTTGTGATTCAAATATTCTTTAGATTAGGAGTTTTCATCAAGTATTTTCTGCCCAAGAAGGTTGTATAGCTGAGATGGAGGTCTAATATTATCTAAATTCAAACACCAAAATAGTGAATAAAAGAGCTTTTTATTCACTGTTTTCAGTAAAAAAAATAAGCTTTTTAGAGGAGCAATGGTATAAAATATTTTGGACCAATTGCTCCTCTAAAAAGCTTATTTTATTCACTGTTTTCAGTGAATCTCTTGAAAAGCTTATGAAAAGCTCTTTTAATCACTATTTTGGTGTTTGAATTTAGAACAAACCAATTATTATTTTTTGTTTGTTTAACAGTACATAATATATTTTATACCATTGCTCCTCTAAAAAGCTTATTTTATTCACTGAAAACAGTGAATTAAAAGCTCTTTTAATCACTATTTTGATGTTTGAATTTAGAACACACCAATATATTCGACCTCGCATCTCAGCTATACAACCTCCTTGCACAAAAAATACTCGATACAAACTCCTAAAGTCCTAATCCAAAGATTATTTGACATACAAACTCCTTGTGCAAATAATTCCTCGAGATTTGATTGTTCTATATTTATGAAAAGAAGCTTATCATTAGAATTAAAAACTGTTTTTTGTTCTTTGCTGTCATTCTTTAGTCAATTGGCGCAATTTTGAATACTATAAGTTGTACGAACACAAAAAAAATACTTTTTAAGATAAAGTAATTTTTCCAATTTTCATGAATATTTTACTCTTTTCTTCATTAAATGTCTATTTTCGATTAAATGTTTCTTTTTCTCGGAGTCATGGTATAAAGTATAGTATGCAACTCTTGAATAAAACTGATTAATATCGAGGGCCATGAATCACTCGCGTCGCTCAGAGTTCTAATACTTGAATCACTCGCTAACATGTGATTTAATCATCATGAATCACTCCCTACGGTCGTGATTCAGTCTTTAGAACCCTTCACTTGCTCGTGATTCATCTACGGCCCTCGCTTTAAATCCGTCTTTTATTCACTAGTTGCATAATATACTATTTTGCAGAAGTATTAGTTTACGTCTTCAATAATTTTTCTTTCACAGTTTTCACAGTATTTTTCAGCATCATAGTTTTTTTCACTGGCACCTATATAACTAACTTAACCTACACACTCCAGCAAAACGATAGCACTTTTGTCGAAGCTTTGGCGGACTTCTTGTGGGAACTCGAAACACAGCATACACACTTTTATTTTATTATCCTACACAATAAACATAAATGGTACTTTGCTGATTAACACACTATCAAAATTATAATCAAAAACCATGAAATGTAATTTATCGGTTATTAAAAGAAAAATTACAAACTGAACGCTACCAATTCCCGCCAAAAAGTAGAGCACACCAATATATTCAACCTCTATCTCAATGCTATGCAACCTCCTTGCGCAAAAAATACTCGATACTAACTCCGTGTTTAAAGAATATTTGACATACAAACTTCTTGTGCAAATAACGCCTCGAGATTTGATTGTTCGAAATTTTCGACAAGAAGTTTAGCATTAGAATAAGAACTGTTTGGTTTTCTTAGCTGTCATTTCATTAGGCGCTGTTTTGAATACTGTAAGTTGTACGAACACAAAGAAAATTACTCTTAATTTTAGTAATTGTTCCAATTTAATTGAGCATTTTAATTAATTTATTCTTCCTTTTTTCTTCATTAAATATCTATTTTTGCTTTTCTTTTTTCTTTTTCTCGTAGTCATGGTATAAAGTATAGTATGCTACTCTTGAATAAAACGGATTAATATCGTCGCTCAAGATTCTGATACTTGAATCGCTACGCTCGTGATTCAGTTATTCGTCATTCCGCCCTGCCGCAGGCCCAATCTAAAAATTGCCCCTGCTTGCCTATACACGTCACAATTAAGGAAGCAGTTAAAGGCGGCTACTCACACACCTGACGCAGGGGCAATATTGGAATTGGACCCTTAATTTCCTCCTGAATTGTGACGTGTATAGGCAAGCAGGGGCAATTTTTAGATTGGGCATGCGGCAGGGCGGCGGGGGCGCAAGACCTCCCTAGCTCCCTAGGTTGTATCTACCGCCCGACAATGGACATTAAAGAGCGTGAAGTTTGGACACGGGTAATAGACGTGTACAAAGACCGGCCCCACATGTGGGATAAAAAAAACAAACAATATTTTAACAGAGCCATGCGAAATCAAAATTTCGAATTAATGTTCGAAATATGTCGTGAACACGCAAACGATATCAACATAACAAATTTTTTAAAAAAGTTTGAAAACATGCGTACGTCTTATGCACGTGCGTTAAAAAGATCAGTATTTACTTTGTACCTATATTTCCAGCCATTCTCATGCACGTGCATTCAGCGGGACTATCATTTACACACTGAACGGCAGGCTTGTGTGTAGAGAACAGCCGAAATTGCTCCGACCGCCGTGCGACCGGTATTGCCCCTGCGGCAGGTGTGTCAGTAGCCGCCTTTAACCGTGCTATCCAAGGTATAGACGGCGGTTGCCTAGTGTTGCACTTAGCATCATCCGCGGTCACGTGTAGAGCATTTAGATTTAAACCTACGGATGTGTGCAACGCGCCCTACATACACATCTGGAATCAGGTTTCCTCGCGATGTTTTTCTTCACCGTTATAGCAATCGGTTAGTGTATGTACTTAAGTTTCGAAAAATCATTGGTACATTTTGGCCGTCCGGATTTGAACCCGGTACCTCTGGTTGGGGGACCAAGTCGTTACCGGTTGAGCCACCGACACTTTTTTAAATAGGTACAAAAAACCTTTTTGTATCACAACCACCAAACTAAAATCTACTAAAATAAACCAGCTTGAATTACTTGCTCGATTATGCAGCCTGCTCTGAAGCATAGTTTATGTATAGTGGATATTGCAAGCTATTTACAAGTGAGCGGAAAGTATCGGAGGTCGCGGCAACGGAACTTGCTGCCTGTTATCAAATTTATGGGCATTTTGGTGAAATTCTGGCAGCGTATAGCGCTCATCGGTGTTGGGTGCGGAATTTTTAAGTCATAAAGTTACGAGGTATTTGTATAAGTACCTAGGTGTGTACTTATGAAATAGTTTTTGAGGATTGCCTACCAAAAGGGTAAAAACGGGACCTTATTACTAAGATTTCGCTGTCCGTCCGTTGGCACCTGGCTGTATTTCATGAACTGTGTTAGCTAGACAGTTGAAATTTTCACAGACAATGTAACTCTGTTGGTGCTATAATAACAAATACAAAAAATTGGAAAAAGTGAAAAAATAAGCGGGTTCTCCATACAAAACACGTGTTTTTTTTTAAAACATGAAGAAACTAGCGTCATCTAGTATGATGATACGGAACACTATGTGTGCGATTCTGACTCGCACTTGGCCAGTTTTTTTAATCCACCATTGATAAGCCCTTTATTATTATCTCACCTGATAGTAAGTGACGATGATGCCGAAGATAAAAGCGGGGTTACCAAGATTCCCCAACGCAGTGGGGGCTTAGAAAATGCCCTACCACCAACCAAACCGAGTCTTACAATTGACCCCGCCGCGAATCGAACTCGCAACCTCCTGTGTAAAGCCAGTGAACTTTGTCTCTGAGCTACGGAGGCGGACCTTTAAAATCCATAGATTTTTTAAATCGCAATTGGTAAGTCCTTGGCATTATCTCACCTGATGGTAATTTACGATGGTTGCGAAGATGGAAGCGGGCTTACCAAGGTTCCCCAACGCAATAGAGAACTGGCTATCTTTTCTTCAAGCCGGAACACATCAATGCTGTTAACACTAATGTTTGGCGGCAAGACTTAGATAAGATGTTGGTAGCTAGCCAGGCGGGCTATAAAAAATTCCCTACAAACATCCTTATCGAGTCTTACAAAGGTGACCCGCAGAGAATTGAACCCGCGACCTCCTGGTGTGAATCGAACGGACTAACTATTACACCACGGTGGTTAAAATAGCTGCCTTAATGATTTTTATAAAAATTTATACAAAGTGCTAGTTTCGCTTAGAAGTTTTTAAATGAAGATTCGCTTAAACATTCGATTAAATTGTGGACAAATTTGTTTGGAAATCCATGTATGTATGAATGTTCATCTGTTCCTTCATAGCGACTAAACTATTCATTGGACAAATGATATGTCGTTGTAATTTTGAAAATAGAGAGTAGACTGAGCTTTTATGTGACGTATTAAACACACACCGATTACATACAAGATATAAAAAGAGTAAAACATGAAAAACAAAAAAAACCCGCCAAGTGCGAGTCGGACTCGCGCAAAGTAGGGTTCCAAAATCTTTTCAAAAAAAAAATATATTAAAAATTTACAGTTGATAATAGAAGAATTTGTTGCACTCAATTTGAACGCAATCATTATATGCCCTACTATATTTTTTTTGAGATGTCCGGAAATAAGGTTTAGCTTTTAGGTGGAGGGAGGGGGGGGGGGGGGGGAGGGGCGAGGTGACACAACACACTTGACTCGAACTAAAATTTGCACTTTAAAGCCCTGATCAAAAAATGGTTTCAGCAAACCCTCATTTGTTTTCAAAGACCTATTCAAAGATATCCCGCATGATACGGTATGTTACCAAAAAAAAAACACCCCTCGTTACATATAGGGGAGGTAACATAATATTATATTTATTTTTTTGAGATGTTGTCAAGGGTTTACCAATGGTGAATAAAAAAAAAAATCTTTTTTTTGTGAACTGTCGAAAGATTTTGAACCGTAACGTACTGCTTACAATTTCACTAGTGTCATTGTAATCTCACTAGGGCATTACAATAACAGTAAGCGAAGTGAATGACATTAAATCAAGGAGCGAGCGAAGCGAGCGATGTTAGGTTCGGGCAGGTCTGATTGATTAAACAGTCAAACTCCCTCCCCTAAGGTAGCAGAATGCTTCGCAGAAGAAGAAATCATCGGTTTTATTCGGAGATACAAGAATGGGCCGTGAAATTGTAAGCCGATTGACCAATTTACCGTCATATTATAATCTAACTGAAATTAGTGTAGTGAGATTGTAATTTCGCGGTTTTGACAATATCCCGGCGACATGTATATTACCATGCCAAATAAATGTTTTATAGTAATTAATAGTCCCTTAGTTAAGCCGCGAACAGACGGACAGATGGACAGACAGACATGGCGAAACTATAAGGGTTCTTTGTTGACTTGCGAAATTGGTGGGATAGTGGGATTTTCTGGGTAAGAAAAGCCTTATAACGTTACGTTAAATCTAATATGATGGCTAGGAAATACAAAATACCTACCAGACGTAAAAAGAAAAGTTTATTAAATATTATTATTATTTATATTATTATCAAACATTTGTTCCGTAGTCTTTTCAAAAAATAAATTTTTATTTTAAAAAAGCGTGTGGCTCTCGGTGATTGCCGCGTTAAAGCTATTGCATAGCATTTTCTATCAACTTATGCAATTATAATTATTTATTATTTTTTTATCTATGCAGTATTCACTATTTTTTGATGTTTTGCTGTTTTCGTGTGCTCCTTTTGACTAAAGGACCATATACCACTATTTTCACTTCCGACAACGGATTCGTGATAAGGGACCTCAGGGACCCTCAGATATCGATTTTGGAAGCAATCGGTCCAATAACTAAAAAGTTCAAAATGGCGGCCACTTTTTTCAATTCGGGCAGCGGATTCGTGATAAGAGACCTCAAGGGCCCTCAGATATCGATTTTGGAAGCAATCGGTTCAGTAACTAAAAAGTTCAAAATGGCGGCCACTATTTTCACTTCCGACAATGGATTCTTGATAAGGGACTTCAGGGACCCTCAGATATCGATTTTGGAAGCAATCGGTCCAGTAACTAAAAAGTTCAAAATGGCGGCCACTTTTTTCAATTTGGGCAGCGGATTCCTGATAAGGGACCTCAGAAATCGATTTTGGAAACAATCGGTCCAATAACTAAAAAGTTCATAATGGCGGCCACTATTTTCAATTCGGGATACGGATTCGTGATAAGGGTGAAATTCAGAATGGTTGTACATTGTTAGTGTATGATGTGTCTCATATGTTCTTAAAAAAAATCCTATCATAATTTTATTATATTTTAAAATTATTACCAAAAAGTAGTTTGTAGTGAGTTGGTGAGTTTGTGGAGTTTGTGGTGAGTTGGTGAGTTTGTGGTGAGTTTGTGGTGAGTTTGTAGTGAGTTGGTGAGTTTGTGGTAAGTTAGTGAGTTTGTAGTGAGTTTCTGGTGAGTTAGTGAGTTTGTAGTGAGTTGGTGAGTTTGTGGGAGTTTGTGGTGAGATTGTGGTGAGTTGGTGAGTTTGTAGTGAGTTTGTGGTGAGTTTGTAGTGAGTTGGTGAATTGGTGAGTTTGTAGTGAGTTTGTGGTGAGTTTTTTTTGAGTTGGTGAATGTGTAGTGAGTTGGTGAGTTTGTGGCGAGTTAGTGGTAAGATTGTGGTGTGTTGGTGAGTTTGTAGTGAGTTTCTGGTGAGTTGGTGAGTTTGAGGTGAGATTGTGGTGAGTTGGTGAGTTTGTGGTGAGATTGTGGTGAGTTTGTGAGTTTGTAGTGAGTTTGTGGTTAGTTAGTGAGTTTGTAGTGAGTTTCTGGTGAGTTTCTGGTGAGTAAGTGAGTTTGTAGTGAGTTGGTGAGTTTGTGGCGAGTTTTTGGTGAGTTTGTAAAGAGTTGGTGAGTTTGTAGTGAGTTGGTGAGTTTGTGGTGAGTTGTTGAGTTTGTGATGAGTTTGTGGTGAGTTAGTGAGTTTGTAGTGAGTTGGTGAGTTTGTGGTGAGTTTTTTTTGAGTTGGTGAATGTGTAGTGAGTTGGTGAGTTTGTGGCGAGTTAGTGGTAAGATTGTGGTGAGTTGGTGAGTTTGTAGTGAGTTTCTGGTGAGTTGGTGAGTTTGTGGTGAGATTGTGGTGAGTTGGTGAGTTTGTGGTGAGATTGTGGTGAGTTTGTGAGTTTGTAGTGAGCTTGTGGTTAGTTAGTGAGTTTGTAGTGAGTTTCTGGTGAGTTAGTGAGTTTGTAGTGAGTTGGTGAGTTTGTGGTAAGATTGTGGTGAGTCGGTGAGTTTGTAGTGAGTTTCTGGTGAGTTAGTGAGTTTGTAGTGAGTTTGTAGTGAGTTGGTAAGTTTGTGGCGAGTTTTTGTTGAGATTGTGGTGAGTTGGTGTGTTTGTAGTGAGTTGGTGAGTTTGTGGTGAGTTTGTAGTGAGTTGGTGAGTTTGTGGTGAGTTTGTAGTGAGTTGGTGAGTTTGTGGTGAGTTGGTGAGTTTGTGGTGAGTTTGTGGTGAGTTAGTGAGTTTGTAGTGAGATTGTGGTGAGTTTGTGAGTTTGTATTGAGTTGGTGAATGTGTAGCGAGTTTGTGGTGAGATTGTGGTGAGTTAGTGGTGAGATTGTAATGAGTTTGTGAGTTTGTAGTGAGATTGTGGTGAGTTTGTGAGTTTGTAGTGAGTTGTGGTTAGTTAGTGAGTTTGTAGTGAGTTTCTGGTTAGTTAGTGAGTTTGTAGTGAGTTGGTGAGTTTGTGGTAAGATTGTGGTGATATGGTGAGTTTGTAGTGAGTTTGTAGTGAGTTTTTGGTGAGTTAGTGAGTTTGTAGTGAGGTTGGTGAGTTTGTAGTGAGTTTCTGGTGAGTGAGTGAGTTTGTAGTGAGTTGGTGAGTTTGTGGTAAGATTGTGGTGATATGGTAAGTTTTTAGTGAGTTTCTGGTGAGTTTGTGGTGAGTTAGTAAGTTAATAGTGAGTTTCTGGTGAGTTAGTGAGTTTGTAGTGAGTTGGTGAGTTTGTAGTGAGTTTCTGGTGAGTTTGTAGTGAGTTGGTGAGTTTGAGGCGAGTTTGTGGTGAGTTGGTGAGTTTGTGGTGAGATTGTGGTGAGTTTGTGAGTTTGTAGTGAGTTTGTGGTTAGTTAGTGAGTTTGTAGTGAGTTTCTGGTGAGTTAGTGACTTTATAGTGAGTTGGTGAGTTTGTGGAAAGATTGTGGTGAGTTTGTGAGTTTGTAGTGAGTTGTGGCTAGTTAGTGAGTTTGTAGTGAGTTTCTGGTGAGTTAGTGAGTTTGTAGTAAGTTGGTGAGTTTGTGGTAATATTGTGGTGATATGGTAAGTTTGTAGTGAGTTTCTGGTGAGTTAGTGAGTTTGTAGTGAGTTTTTGGTGAGTTAGTGAGTTTGTAGTGAGGTTGGTGAGTTTGTAGTGAGTTTCTGGTGAGTTAGTGAGTTTGTAGTGAGTTGGTGAGTTTGTGGTAAGATTGTGGTGATATGGTGAGATTGTAGTGAGTTTCTGGTGAGTTTGTGGTGAGTTAGTAAGTTAATAGTGAGTTTCTGGTGAGTTAGTGAGTTTGTAGTGAGTTGGTGAGTTTGTAGTGAGTTTCTGGTGAGTTTGTAGTGAGTTGGTGAGTTTGAGGCGAGTTTGTGGTGAGTTGGTGAGTTTGTGGTGAGATTGTGGTGAGTTTGTGAGTTTGTAGTGAGTTTGTGGTTAGTTAGTGAGTTTGTAGTGAGTTTCTGGTGAGTTAGTGAGTTTGTAGTGAGTTGGTGAGTTTGTGGAAAGATTGTGGTGAGTCGGTGAGTTTGAAGTGAGTTTCTGGTGAGTTAGTGAGTTTGTAGTGAGTTTGTAGCGAGTTGGTGAGTTTGTGGCGAGTTTTTGCTGAGATTGTGGTGAGTTGGTGAGTTTGTGGTGAGATTGTGGTGAGTTTGTGAGTTTGTAGTAAGTTAGTGAGTTTGTAGTGAGGTTGGTGAGTTTGTAGTGAGTTTCTGGTGAGTTAGTGAGTTTGTAGTGAGTTGGTAAGTTTGTGGTAAGATTGTGGTGATATGGTGAGTTTGTAGTGAGTTTCTGGTGAGTTTGTGGTGAGTTAGTAAGTTAATAGTGAGTTTCTGGTGAGTTAGTGAGTTTGTAGTGAGTTGGTGAGTTTGTAGTGAGTTTCTAGTGAGTTTGTAGTGAGTTGGTGAGTTTGAGGCGAGTTTGTGGTGAGTTGGTGAGTTTGTGGTGAGATTGTGGTGAGTTTGTGAGTTTGTAGTGAGTTTGTGGTTAGTTAGTGAGTTTGTAGTGAGTTTCTGGTGAGTTAGTGAGTTTGTAGTGAGTTGGTGAGTTTGTGGAAAGATTGTGGTGAGTCGGTGAGTTTGAAGTGAGTTTCTGGTGAGTTAGTGAGTTTGTAGTGAGTTTGTAGTGAGTTTCTGGTGAGTTAGTGAGTTTGTAGTGAGTTTGTAGTGAGTTGGTGAGTTTGTGGCGAGTTATTGGTGAGTTTGTAATGAGTTGGTGAGTTTGTGGTGAGTTTTTAGTGAGTTGGTGAGTTTGTGGTGAGTTGGTGAGTTTGTGATGAGTTTGTGGTGAGTTAGTGAGTTTGTAGTGAGTTGGTGAGTTTGTGGAGAGTTTTTTTTGAGTTGGTGAATGTGTAGTGAGTTGGTGAGTTTGTGGTGAGTTAGTGGTAAGATTGTGGTGTGTTGGTGAGTTTGTGGCGAGTTTGTGGTGAGTTGGTGAGTTTGTGGTGAGATTGTGGTGAGTTTGTTAGTTTGTAGTGAGTTTGTGGTTAGTTAGTGAGTTTGTAGTGAGTTTCTGGTGAGTTAGTGAGTTTGTAGTGAGTTGGTGAGTTAGTGGAAAGATTGTGGTGAGTCGGTGAGTTTGTAGTGAGTTTCTGGTGAGTTAGTGAGTTTGTAGTGAGTTTGTAGTGAGTTGATGAATTTGTGGCGAGTTTTTGGTGAGATTGTGGTAAATTGGTGAGTTTGTGGTGAGTTTGTAGTGATTTGGTGAGTTTGTGGTGAGTTTGTGGTTAGTTGGTGAGTTTGTGGTTAGTTAGTGAGTTTGTAGTGAGTTGGTGAGTTTGTGGTGAGTTTGTTTTGAGTTGGTGAATGTGTAGTGAGTTGGTGAGTTTGTGGTGAGTTGGTGAGTTTGTAGCGAGTTTGTGGTGAGATTGTGGTGAGTTTGTGAGTTTGTAGTGAGTTTCTGGTGAGTTGGTGAGTTTGTGGTGAGATTGTGGTGAGTTGGTGAGTTTGTGGTGAGTTTGTGGTTAGTTAGTGAGTTTGTAGTGGGTTTCTGGTGAGTTAGTGAGTTTGTAGTGAGTTGGTGAGTTTGTGGTAAGATTGTGGTGAGTTAGTGAGTTTGTAGTGAGTTGGTGATTTTGTGGTGAGTTTTTTTTGAGTTGGTGAATGTGTAGTGAGTTGGTGAGTTTGTGGCGAGTTAGTGTTAAGATTGTGGTGAGTTGGTGAGTTTGTAGTGAGTTTCTGGTGAGTTGGTGAGTTTGTGGTGAGATTGTGGTGAGTTGGTGAGTTTGTGGTGAGTTTGTGGTTAGTTAGTGAGTTTGTAGTGGGTTTCTGGTGAGTTAGTGAGTTTGTAGTGAGTTGGTGAGTTTGTGGTAAGATTGTGGTGAGTCGGTGAGTTTGTAGTGAGTTTCTAGTGAGTTAGTGAGTTTGTAGTGAGTTTGTGGTGAGTTGGTGAGTTTGTGGTGAGTTTGTGGTGAGTTAATGAGTTTGTAGTGAGTTGGTGAGTTTGTGGTGAGTTTGTTTTGAGTTGGTGAATGTGTAGCAAGTTTGTGGTGAGATTGTGGTGAGTTGGTGAGTTAGTGGTGAGATTGTGGTGAGTTTGTGAGTTTGTAGTGAGATTGTGGTGAGTTTGTGAGTTTGTAGTGAGTTTCTGGTGAGTTAGTGAGTTTGTAGTGAGTTGGTGAGCTTGCGGGAGTTTGTGGTGAGATTGTGGTGAGTTGGTGAGTTTGTGGTGAGTTTGTAGTGAGTTGGTGAATTGGTGAGTTTGTGGTGAGTGTGAGTTTGTAGTGAGTTTGTGAGTTTGTAGTGAGTTTCTGGTGAGTTAGTGAGTTTGTAGTGAGTTGGTGAGTTTGTGGTGAGATTGTGGTGAGTTAGTGAGTTTGTAGTGAGTTTGTGGTGAGTTTGTGGTGAGTAAGTGAGTTTGTAGTGAGTTGGTGAGCTTGTAGTGAGTTTCTGGTGAGTTTGTAAGTTTGTGGCGAGTTTGTGGTGAGTTGGTGAGTTTGTGGTGAGATTGTGGTGATTTTGTGAGTTTGTAGTGAGTTTGTGGTTAGTTAGTGAGTTTGTAGTGAGTTGGTGAGTTTTTGGTAAGATTGTGGTGAGTTGGTGAGTTTGTGGTGAGTTTCTGGTGAGTTAGTGAGTTTGTAGTGAGTTTGTAGTGAGTTTGTAGTGAGTTGGTGAATTTGTGGCGAGTTTTTGGTGAGATTGTGGTAAATTGGTGAGTTTGTGGTGAGTTTGTAGTGATTTGGTGAGTTTGTGGTGAGTTTGTGGTGAGTTGGTGAGTTTGTGGTTAGTTAGTGAGTTTGTAGTGAGTTGGTGAGTTTGTGGTGAGTTTGTTTTGAGTTGGTGAATGTGTAGTGAGTTGGTGAGTTTGTGGTGAGTTGGTGAGTTTGTAGCGAGTTTGTGGTGAGATTGTGGTGAGTTTGTGAGTTTGTAGTGAGTTTCTGGTGAGTTGGTGAGTTTGTGGTGAGATTGTGGTGAGTTGGTGAGTTTGTGGTGAGTTTGTGGTTAGTTAGTGAGTTTGTAGTGGGTTTCTGGTGAGTTAGTGAGTTTGTAGTGAGTTGGTGAGTTTGTGGTAAGATTTTGGTGAGTTAGTGAGTTTGTAGTGAGTTGGTGATTTTGTGGTGAGTTTTTTTTGAGTTGGTGAATGTGTAGTGAGTTGGTGAGTTTGTGGCGAGTTAGTGTTAAGATTGTGGTGAGTTGGTGAGTTTGTAGTGAGTTTCTGGTGAGTTTGTGAGTTTGTAGTGAGTTTGTGGTTAGTTAGTGAGTTTGTAGTGAGTTGTTGAGTTTTTGGTGAGATTGTGGTGAGTTGGTGAGTTTGTGGTGAGTTTGTAGTGAGTTGGTGAGTTTGTGGTGAGTTTGTGGTGAGTTTGTTTTGAGTTGGTGAATGTGTTGTGAGTTGGTGAGTTTGTGGTGAGTTGGTGAGTTTGTAGCGAGTTTGTGGTGAGATTGTGGTGAGTTTGTGAGTTTGTAGTGAGTTTGTGGTTAGTTAGTGAGTTTGTAGTGAGTTTCTGGTGAGTTAGTGAGTTTGTAGTGAGTTTGTAGTGAGTTGGTGAGTTTGTGGCGAGTTATTGGTGAGTTTGTAATGAGTTGGTGAGTTTGTGGTGAGTTTTTAGTGAGTTGGTGAGTTTGTGGTGAGTTGGTGAGTTTGTGATGAGTTTGTGGTGAGTTAGTGAGTTTGTAGTGAGTTGGTGAGTTTGTGGAGAGTTTTTTTTGAGTTGGTGAATGTGTAGTGAGTTGGTGAGTTTGTGGTGAGTTAGTGGTAAGATTGTGGTGTGTTGGTGAGTTTGTGGAGAGTTTTTTTTGAGTTGGTGAATGTGTAGTGAGTTGGTGAGTTTGTGGTGAGTTAGTGGTAAGATTGTGGTGTGTTGGTGAGTTTGTGGCGAGTTTGTGGTGAGTTGGTGAGTTTGTGGTGAGTTTTTGGTGAGATTGTGGTAAATTGGTGAGTTTGTGGTGAGTTTGTAGTGATTTGGTGAGTTTGTGGTGAGTTTGTGGTTAGTTGGTGAGTTTGTGGTTAGTTAGTGAGTTTGTAGTGAGTTGGTGAGTTTGTGGTGAGTTTGTTTTGAGTTGGTGAATGTGTAGTGAGTTGGTGAGTTTGTGGTGAGTTGGTGAGTTTGTAGCGAGTTTGTGGTGAGATTGTGGTGAGTTTGTGAGTTTGTAGTGAGTTTCTGGTGAGTTGGTGAGTTTGTGGTGAGATTGTGGTGAGTTGGTGAGTTTGTGGTGAGTTTGTGGTTAGTTAGTGAGTTTGTAGTGGGTTTCTGGTGAGTTAGTGAGTTTGTAGTGAGTTGGTGAGTTTGTGGTAAGATTGTGGTGAGTTAGTGAGTTTGTAGTGAGTTGGTGATTTTGTGGTGAGTTTTTTTTGAGTTGGTGAATGTGTAGTGAGTTGGTGAGTTTGTGGCGAGTTAGTGTTAAGATTGTGGTGAGTTGGTGAGTTTGTAGTGAGTTTCTGGTGAGTTGGTGAGTTTGTGGTGAGATTGTGGTGAGTTGGTGAGTTTGTGGTGAGTTTGTGGTTAGTTAGTGAGTTTGTAGTGGGTTTCTGGTGAGTTAGTGAGTTTGTAGTGAGTTGGTGAGTTTGTGGTAAGATTGTGGTGAGTCGGTGAGTTTGTAGTGAGTTTCTAGTGAGTTAGTGAGTTTGTAGTGAGTTTGTGGTGAGTTGGTGAGTTTGTGGTGAGTTTGTGGTGAGTTAATGAGTTTGTAGTGAGTTGGTGAGTTTGTGGTGAGTTTGTTTTGAGTTGGTGAATGTGTAGCAAGTTTGTGGTGAGATTGTGGTGAGTTGGTGAGTTAGTGGTGAGATTGTGGTGAGTTTGTGAGTTTGTAGTGAGATTGTGGTGAGTTTGTGAGTTTGTAGTGAGTTTCTGGTGAGTTAGTGAGTTTGTAGTGAGTTGGTGAGCTTGAGGGAGTTTGTGGTGAGATTGTGGTGAGTTGGTGAGTTTGTGGTGAGTTTGTAGTGAGTTGGTGAATTGGTGAGTTTGTGGTGAGTGTGAGTTTGTAGTGAGTTTGTGAGTTTGTAGTGAGTTTCTGGTGAGTTAGTGAGTTTGTAGTGAGTTGGTGAGTTTGTGGTGAGATTGTGGTGAGTTAGTGAGTTTGTAGTGAGTTTGTGGTGAGTTTGTGGTGAGTAAGTGAGTTTGTAGTGAGTTGGTGAGCTTGTAGTGAGTTTCTGGTGAGTTTGTAAGTTTGTGGCGAGTTTGTGGTGAGTTGGTGAGTTTGTGGTGAGATTGTGGTGAGTTTGTGAGTTTGTAGTGAGTTTGTGGTTAGTTAGTGAGTTTGTAGTGAGTTGGTGAGTTTTTGGTAAGATTGTGGTGAGTTGGTGAGTTTGTGGTGAGTTTCTGGTGAGTTAGTGAGTTTGTAGTGAGTTTGTAGTGAGTTTGTAGTGAGTTGGTGAATTTGTGGCGAGTTTTTGGTGAGATTGTGGTAAATTGGTGAGTTTGTGGTGAGTTTGTAGTGATTTGGTGAGTTTGTGGTGAGTTTGTGGTGAGTTGGTGAGTTTGTGGTTAGTTAGTGAGTTTGTAGTGAGTTGGTGAGTTTGTGGTGAGTTTGTTTTGAGTTGGTGAATGTGTAGTGAGTTGGTGAGTTTGTGGTGAGTTGGTGAGTTTGTAGCGAGTTTGTGGTGAGATTGTGGTGAGTTTGTGAGTTTGTAGTGAGTTTCTGGTGAGTTGGTGAGTTTGTGGTGAGATTGTGGTGAGTTGGTGAGTTTGTGGTGAGTTTGTGGTTAGTTAGTGAGTTTGTAGTGGGTTTCTGGTGAGTTAGTGAGTTTGTAGTGAGTTGGTGAGTTTGTGGTAAGATTTTGGTGAGTTAGTGAGTTTGTAGTGAGTTGGTGATTTTGTGGTGAGTTTTTTTTGAGTTGGTGAATGTGTAGTGAGTTGGTGAGTTTGTGGCGAGTTAGTGTTAAGATTGTGGTGAGTTGGTGAGTTTGTAGTGAGTTTCTGGTGAGTTGGTGAGTTTGTGGTGAGATTGTGGTGAGTTGGTGAGTTTGTGGTGAGTTTGTGGTTAGTTAGTGAGTTTGTAGTGGGTTTCTGGTGAGTTAGTGAGTTTGTAGTGGGTTGGTGAGTTTGTGGTAAGATTGTGGTGAGTCGGTGAGTTTGTAGTGAGTTTCTAGTGAGTTAGTGAGTTTGTAGTGAGTTTGTGGTGAGTTGGTGAATTTGTGGCGAGTTTTTGGTGAGATTGTGGTAAATTGGTGAGTTTGTGGTGAGTTTGTAGTGATTTGGTGAGTTTGTGGTGAGTTTGTGGTGAGTTGGTGAGTTTGTGGTTAGTTAGTGAGTTTGTAGTGAGTTGGTGAGTTTGTGGTGAGTTTGTTTTGAGTTGGTGAATGTGTAGTGAGTTGGTGAGTTTGTGGTGAGTTGGTGAGTTTGTAGCGAGTTTGTGGTGAGATTGTGGTGAGTTTGTGAGTTTGTAGTGAGTTTCTGGTGAGTTGGTGAGTTTGTGGTGAGATTGTGGTGAGTTGGTGAGTTTGTGGTGAGTTTGTGGTTAGTTAGTGAGTTTGTAGTGGGTTTCTGGTGAGTTAGTGAGTTTGTAGTGAGTTGGTGAGTTTGTGGTAAGATTGTGGTGAGTTAGTGAGTTTGTAGTGAGTTGGTGATTTTGTGGTGAGTTTTTTTTGAGTTGGTGAATGTGTAGTGAGTTGGTGAGTTTGTGGCGAGTTAGTGTTAAGATTGTGGTGAGTTGGTGAGTTTGTAGTGAGTTTCTGGTGAGTTGGTGAGTTTGTGGTGAGATTGTGGTGAGTTGGTGAGTTTGTGGTTAGTTAGTGAGTTTGTAGTGAGTTTCTGGTGAGTTAGTGAGTTTGTAGTGGGTTGGTGAGTTTGTGGTAAGATTGTGGTGAGTCGGTGAGTTTGTAGTGAGTTTCTAGTGAGTTTGTGAGTTTGTAGTGAGTTTCTGGTGAGTTGGTGAGTTTGTGGTGAGATTGTGGTGAGTTGGTGAGTTTGTGGTGAGTTTGTGGTTAGTTAGTGAGTTTGTAGTGGGTTTCTGGTGAGTTAGTGAGTTTGTAGTGAGTTGGTGAGTTTGTGGTAAGATTTTGGTGAGTTAGTGAGTTTGTAGTGAGTTGGTGATTTTGTGGTGAGTTTTTTTTGAGTTGGTGAATGTGTAGTGAGTTGGTGAGTTTGTGGCGAGTTAGTGTTAAGATTGTGGTGAGTTGGTGAGTTTGTAGTGAGTTTCTGGTGAGTTTGTGAGTTTGTAGTGAGTTTGTGGTTAGTTAGTGAGTTTGTAGTGAGTTGTTGAGTTTTTGGTGAGATTGTGGTGAGTTGGTGAGTTTGTGGTGAGTTTGTAGTGAGTTGGTGAGTTTGTGGTGAGTTTGTGGTGAGTTTGTTTTGAGTTGGTGAATGTGTTGTGAGTTGGTGAGTTTGTGGTGAGTTGGTGAGTTTGTAGCGAGTTTGTGGTGAGATTGTGGTGAGTTTGTGAGTTTGTAGTGAGTTTGTGGTTAGTTAGTGAGTTTGTAGTGAGTTTCTGGTGAGTTAGTGAGTTTGTAGTGAGTTTGTAGTGAGTTGGTGAGTTTGTGGCGAGTTATTGGTGAGTTTGTAATGAGTTGGTGAGTTTGTGGTGAGTTTTTAGTGAGTTGGTGAGTTTGTGGTGAGTTGGTGAGTTTGTGATGAGTTTGTGGTGAGTTAGTGAGTTTGTAGTGAGTTGGTGAGTTTGTGGAGAGTTTTTTTTGAGTTGGTGAATGTGTAGTGAGTTGGTGAGTTTGTGGTGAGTTAGTGGTAAGATTGTGGTGTGTTGGTGAGTTTGTGGAGAGTTTTTTTTGAGTTGGTGAATGTGTAGTGAGTTGGTGAGTTTGTGGTGAGTTAGTGGTAAGATTGTGGTGTGTTGGTGAGTTTGTGGCGAGTTTGTGGTGAGTTGGTGAGTTTGTGGTGAGTTTTTGGTGAGATTGTGGTAAATTGGTGAGTTTGTGGTGAGTTTGTAGTGATTTGGTGAGTTTGTGGTGAGTTTGTGGTTAGTTGGTGAGTTTGTGGTTAGTTAGTGAGTTTGTAGTGAGTTGGTGAGTTTGTGGTGAGTTTGTTTTGAGTTGGTGAATGTGTAGTGAGTTGGTGAGTTTGTGGTGAGTTGGTGAGTTTGTAGCGAGTTTGTGGTGAGATTGTGGTGAGTTTGTGAGTTTGTAGTGAGTTTCTGGTGAGTTGGTGAGTTTGTGGTGAGATTGTGGTGAGTTGGTGAGTTTGTGGTGAGTTTGTGGTTAGTTAGTGAGTTTGTAGTGGGTTTCTGGTGAGTTAGTGAGTTTGTAGTGAGTTGGTGAGTTTGTGGTAAGATTGTGGTGAGTTAGTGAGTTTGTAGTGAGTTGGTGATTTTGTGGTGAGTTTTTTTTGAGTTGGTGAATGTGTAGTGAGTTGGTGAGTTTGTGGCGAGTTAGTGTTAAGATTGTGGTGAGTTGGTGAGTTTGTAGTGAGTTTCTGGTGAGTTGGTGAGTTTGTGGTGAGATTGTGGTGAGTTGGTGAGTTTGTGGTGAGTTTGTGGTTAGTTAGTGAGTTTGTAGTGGGTTTCTGGTGAGTTAGTGAGTTTGTAGTGAGTTGGTGAGTTTGTGGTAAGATTGTGGTGAGTCGGTGAGTTTGTAGTGAGTTTCTAGTGAGTTAGTGAGTTTGTAGTGAGTTTGTGGTGAGTTGGTGAGTTTGTGGTGAGTTTGTGGTGAGTTAATGAGTTTGTAGTGAGTTGGTGAGTTTGTGGTGAGTTTGTTTTGAGTTGGTGAATGTGTAGCAAGTTTGTGGTGAGATTGTGGTGAGTTGGTGAGTTAGTGGTGAGATTGTGGTGAGTTTGTGAGTTTGTAGTGAGATTGTGGTGAGTTTGTGAGTTTGTAGTGAGTTTCTGGTGAGTTAGTGAGTTTGTAGTGAGTTGGTGAGCTTGAGGGAGTTTGTGGTGAGATTGTGGTGAGTTGGTGAGTTTGTGGTGAGTTTGTAGTGAGTTGGTGAATTGGTGAGTTTGTGGTGAGTGTGAGTTTGTAGTGAGTTTGTGAGTTTGTAGTGAGTTTCTGGTGAGTTAGTGAGTTTGTAGTGAGTTGGTGAGTTTGTGGTGAGATTGTGGTGAGTTAGTGAGTTTGTAGTGAGTTTGTGGTGAGTTTGTGGTGAGTAAGTGAGTTTGTAGTGAGTTGGTGAGCTTGTAGTGAGTTTCTGGTGAGTTTGTAAGTTTGTGGCGAGTTTGTGGTGAGTTGGTGAGTTTGTGGTGAGATTGTGGTGAGTTTGTGAGTTTGTAGTGAGTTTGTGGTTAGTTAGTGAGTTTGTAGTGAGTTGGTGAGTTTTTGGTAAGATTGTGGTGAGTTGGTGAGTTTGTGGTGAGTTTCTGGTGAGTTAGTGAGTTTGTAGTGAGTTTGTAGTGAGTTTGTAGTGAGTTGGTGAATTTGTGGCGAGTTTTTGGTGAGATTGTGGTAAATTGGTGAGTTTGTGGTGAGTTTGTAGTGATTTGGTGAGTTTGTGGTGAGTTTGTGGTGAGTTGGTGAGTTTGTGGTTAGTTAGTGAGTTTGTAGTGAGTTGGTGAGTTTGTGGTGAGTTTGTTTTGAGTTGGTGAATGTGTAGTGAGTTGGTGAGTTTGTGGTGAGTTGGTGAGTTTGTAGCGAGTTTGTGGTGAGATTGTGGTGAGTTTGTGAGTTTGTAGTGAGTTTCTGGTGAGTTGGTGAGTTTGTGGTGAGATTGTGGTGAGTTGGTGAGTTTGTGGTGAGTTTGTGGTTAGTTAGTGAGTTTGTAGTGGGTTTCTGGTGAGTTAGTGAGTTTGTAGTGAGTTGGTGAGTTTGTGGTAAGATTTTGGTGAGTTAGTGAGTTTGTAGTGAGTTGGTGATTTTGTGGTGAGTTTTTTTTGAGTTGGTGAATGTGTAGTGAGTTGGTGAGTTTGTGGCGAGTTAGTGTTAAGATTGTGGTGAGTTGGTGAGTTTGTAGTGAGTTTCTGGTGAGTTGGTGAGTTTGTGGTGAGATTGTGGTGAGTTGGTGAGTTTGTGGTGAGTTTGTGGTTAGTTAGTGAGTTTGTAGTGGGTTTCTGGTGAGTTAGTGAGTTTGTAGTGGGTTGGTGAGTTTGTGGTAAGATTGTGGTGAGTCGGTGAGTTTGTAGTGAGTTTCTAGTGAGTTAGTGAGTTTGTAGTGAGTTTGTGGTGAGTTGGTGAATTTGTGGCGAGTTTTTGGTGAGATTGTGGTAAATTGGTGAGTTTGTGGTGAGTTTGTAGTGATTTGGTGAGTTTGTGGTGAGTTTGTGGTGAGTTGGTGAGTTTGTGGTTAGTTAGTGAGTTTGTAGTGAGTTGGTGAGTTTGTGGTGAGTTTGTTTTGAGTTGGTGAATGTGTAGTGAGTTGGTGAGTTTGTGGTGAGTTGGTGAGTTTGTAGCGAGTTTGTGGTGAGATTGTGGTGAGTTTGTGAGTTTGTAGTGAGTTTCTGGTGAGTTGGTGAGTTTGTGGTGAGATTGTGGTGAGTTGGTGAGTTTGTGGTGAGTTTGTGGTTAGTTAGTGAGTTTGTAGTGGGTTTCTGGTGAGTTAGTGAGTTTGTAGTGAGTTGGTGAGTTTGTGGTAAGATTGTGGTGAGTTAGTGAGTTTGTAGTGAGTTGGTGATTTTGTGGTGAGTTTTTTTTGAGTTGGTGAATGTGTAGTGAGTTGGTGAGTTTGTGGCGAGTTAGTGTTAAGATTGTGGTGAGTTGGTGAGTTTGTAGTGAGTTTCTGGTGAGTTGGTGAGTTTGTGGTGAGATTGTGGTGAGTTGGTGAGTTTGTGGTTAGTTAGTGAGTTTGTAGTGAGTTTCTGGTGAGTTAGTGAGTTTGTAGTGGGTTGGTGAGTTTGTGGTAAGATTGTGGTGAGTCGGTGAGTTTGTAGTGAGTTTCTAGTGAGTTAGTGAGTTTGTAGTGAGTTTGTGGTGAGTTGGTGAGTTTGTGGTGAGTTTGTGGTGAGTTAATGAGTTTGTAGTGAGTTGGTGAGTTGGTGAGTTTGTGGTGAGTTTGTTTTGAGTTGGTGAATGTGTAGCAAGTTTGTGGTGAGATTGTGGTGAGTTGGTGAGTTAGTGGTGAGATTGTGGTGAGTTTGTGAGTTTGTAGTGAGATTGTGGTGAGTTAGTGAGTTTGTAGTGAGTTGGTGAGCTTGTGGGAGTTTGTGGTGAGATTGTGGTGAGTTGGTGAGTTTGTGGTGAGTTTGTAGTGAGTTGGTGAATTGGTGAGTTTGTGGTGAGTGTGAGTTTGTAGTGAGTTTGTGAGTTTGTAGTGAGTTTCTGGTGAGTTAGTGAGTTTGTAGTGAGTTGGTGAGTTTGTGGTGAGATTGTGGTGAGTTAGTGAGTTTGTAGTGAGTTTGTGGTGAGTTTGTGGTGAGTAAGTGAGTTTGTAGTGAGTTGGTGAGCTTGTAGTGAGTTTCTGGTGAGTTTGTAAGTTTGTGGCGAGTTTGTGGTGAGTTGGTGAGTTTGTGGTGAGATTGTGGTGAGTTTGTGAGTTTGTAGTGAGTTTGTGGTTAGTTAGTGAGTTTGTAGTGAGTTTGTGGTGAGTAAGTGAGTTTGTAGTTAGTTGGTGAGCTTGTAGTGAGTTTCTGGTGAGTTTGTGGTGAGATTGTGGTGAGTTTGTGAGTTTGTAGTGAGTTTGTGGTTAGTTAGTGAGTTTGTAGTGAGTTGGTGAGTTTTTGGTGAGATTGTGGTGAGTTGGTGAGTTTGTGGTGAGTTTGTAGTGAGTTGGTGAGTTTGTGGTGAGTTTGTGGTGAGTTTGTTTTGAGTTGGTGAATGTGTTGTGAGTTGGTGAGTTTGTGGTGAGTTGGTGAGTTTGTAGCGAGTTTGTGGTGAGATTGTGGTGAGTTTGTGAGTTTGTAGTGAGTTTGTGGTTAGTTAGTGAGTTTGTAGTGAGTTTCTGGTGAGTTAGTGAGTTTGTAGTGAGTTTGTAGTGAGTTGGTGAGTTTGTGGCGAGTTATTGGTGAGTTTGTAATGAGTTGGTGAGTTTGTGGTGAGTTTTTAGTGAGTTGGTGAGTTTGTGGAGAGTTTTTTTTGAGTTGGTGAATGTGTAGTGAGTTGGTGAGTTTGTGGTGAGTTAGTGGTAAGATTGTGGTGTGTTGGTGAGTTTGTAGTGAGTTTCTGGTGAGTTGGTGAGTTTGTGGTAAGATTGTGGTGAGTTTGTGAGTTTGTAGTGAGTTTGTGGTTAGTTAGTGAGTTTGTAGTGAGTTTCTGGTGAGTTAGTGAGTTTGTAGTGAGTTGGTGAGTTTGTGGCGAGTTTTTGGTGAGTTTGTAATGAGTTGGTGAGTTTGTGGTGAGTTTGTAGAGAGTTGGTGAGTTTGTGGTGAGTTGGTGAGTTTGTGATGAGTTTGTGGTGAGTTAGTGAGTTTGTAGTGAGTTTGTAGTGAGTTGGTGAGTTTGTGGTGAATTTTTTTTGAGTTGGTGAATGTGTAGTGAGTTGGTGAGTTTGTGGCGAGTTAGTGGTAAGATTGTGGTGTGTTGGTGAGTTTGTAGTGAGTTTCTGGTGAGTTGGTGAGTTTGTGGTGAGATTGTGGTGAGTTTGTGAGTTTGTAGTGAGTTTGTGGTTAGTTAGTGAGTTTGTAGTGAGTTTGTAGTGAGTTGGTGAGTTTGTGGCGAGTTTGTGGTGAGATTGTGGTGAGTTGGTGAGTTTGTGGTGAGTTTGTTTTGAGTTGGTGAATTTGTAGTGAGTTGGTGAATTTGGTGAGTTGGTGAGTTTGTGGTGAGTTGGTGAGAATTAGGTGCGATTGTGGCGAGTTTGTGGTGAGTTTGTAGTGAGTTGGTGAGTTTGTTGTGTGTTGGCGTGTTTGTGGTGAGATTGTGGTGAGTTGGTGAGTTTTTGGTGAGTTAGTGCGTTTGTGGTGAGTTTGTGGTAAGTTGGTGAGTTTGTGGTGAGTTAGTGAGTTTGTAGTGAGTTTCTGGTGAGTTAGTGAGTTTGTAGTGAGTTGGTGAGTTTGTGGCGAGTTTGTGGTGAGATTGTGGTGAGTTTGTGAGTTTGTGGTGAGTTGGCGAGTTTGTGGTGAGATTGTGGTGAGTTGGTGAGTTTATGGTGAGTTTGTGGCGAGTTTTTGGTGAGATTGTGGTGAGTTGGTGAGTTTGTGGTGAGTTTGTGGTGAGTTGGTGCGTTTGTGGTTAGTTTGTGGTAAGTTGGTGAGTTTGTGGTGAGTTGGTGAGTTTGTGGCGAGTTTGTGGTGAGATTGTGGTGAGTTGGTGAGTTTGTGGTGAGTTGGTGCGTTTGTGGTGAGTTGGTGAGTTTGTGGTGAGTTAGTGAGTTTGTAGTGAGTTTCTGGTGAATTAGTTAGTTTATAGTGAGTTGGTGAGTTTGTGGTAAGTTGGTGAGTTTGTGGTGAGTTTGTGGTGAGTTAGTGAGTTTGTAGTGAGTTTCTGGTGAGTTAGTGAGTTTGTAGTGAGTTGGTGAGTTTGTGGCGAGTTTGTGACGAGTTGGTGAATTTGTAGTGAGTTGGTGAGTTGTGGTGAGTTTGTGGTGAGTTTGTAGTGAGTTGGTGAATTGGTGAGTTTGTGGTGAGTTGGTGAGTTTGTAGTAAGTTGGTGAGTTTGTAGTAAGTTGGTGAGTTTGTGGCGAGATTTTGGTGAGTTAGTAGTGAGTTTCTGGTGAGTTAGTGAGTTTGTAGTGAGTTGGTTAGTTTGTGACGAGTTTGTGGTGAGATTGTGGTGAGTTGGTGAGTTTGTGGTGAGTTGGTGAGAATTTGGTGAGATTGTGGCGAGTTTGTGGTGAGATTGTGGTGAGTTTGTAGTGAGTTGGTGAGTTTGTGGTGAGTTGGCGAGTTTGTGGTGAGATTGTGGTGAGTTGGTGAGTTTGTGGCGAGTTTGTTGTGAGATTGTGGTGAGTTGAACATATATATACAGAACTTAAATATAAAACATATTGTATATAGAGTGAACTGAAAATATACTCTTTTTTTTGTTAGTTTCTTTAACATTGCAACGGAACAATGGATTGCTGTGATTTTTTAAACAGAGATGGCTGAGGAGGTAGGAAATTACATAATTTACTAATTAGCATATCCTGACATGGTTCCCGAGGAATCTTGGAAAAACTCATTTCCCCGCTCGCGCAGGTCAGCGTCGCAGTGAAGTTACGGACTGAAGTGGTTTTTGGTTGAGGGGGTGGCAAGTGACATAGACCACTAATCAGGATAGCCCGATATCGTTCCTGAGGGATCTGAGGAAAACTCATGTCCGCGCACGCAAGCCGCTTGCGGCTCGCGCACCACGCACCCTATAAGACGGTCATAAAAACGATATCCACGTGGGCGAAGCCGCGGGAAAAAGCTAGTAGTGAAAAAACTGCTTTTTATTCACTGTTTTCAGTGAATAAAATAAGCTTTTTAGAGTGGCAATGGTATATTTTTTTTTATTATTATCATTTAAGGTACTTGGAATCTTTTTTTTCTAGAAATGAGGGTACCTATACTGTATATTCAGGCTAATATTTGATCGAATAATCCCGTTAGGACTTTGTACATAAAATAGTTACCTACATACCGTTACAGTACAACGATATGGCTTACAGTAGCGCAACGCCGTTGATGTCGCGCAATGCGTCACCGGCGTAGGTACGAGCCCATACTAGACTGTAGTCAGCCTGGAAAACTCGCGGAGTTTAATAGGTTGTGCCCCGCCATCCGCTGCCCCGCAAGTAACCTTCTGTTGCTCTGCGTAAGTACATTGCCGTTAAGCCTGCCCAGATAGAAGCGGGCGTTTCGAGTCACTTTTTTGGTGTAAATAAAAAAATATATATTCTAGGACAAATCACACACGGTCATCTGGCCCCAAAGTAGGATTCCCTGTGTTATGGCTTACCAGAGACTGAGATATATACTTATATACGTTTAAATACATACATATATAGATATTTAACACCCAGACACGGAGCAAACAAATCTGCTCATCACACAAATGCTTGCCCTGGGTGGGGATCGAACCCACAACCCTCGGATCAGTAGTCAAGGCCACTAACCACTGAGCCACCGAGTCAGTCAAAGTGGTGTGGGGTCCAAAGTGGAGTTGGGGGTCGAAGGTGACTCCTAAGTATTTGGCTGTGGCTTGCCAGAGGACAGAGGTGCATAGCATACGGATTGACTGTTCGGGGTAATGGATCCTACGATGGTTGCGCTACTTTAAACCGCTATATTGTAATACTGTGTTACCGTGGACCTTTTCTTGGCGCATTCGTTAATGCCGACGCTCCCCGAAGAGCCCTCTTAATTAGGTGGCGATCAAAATAATCTGGCTACAGCGTTACAGGGTTGCACTCAGGTTGAAATGTTCAAGTGTATCTTCACGATGAAAACTAATTATAATTTAACACTCTATGTAATATTTTCGCTTTACATTGTAAAAAAGGAGACAAGATATACGTGATTTCAGGATCGTACAATTAAAAAAAACGAGTTTGCTTTAGACCACACGACTGAAGTAAAACTTAATCACCGTTCGCGTAACGCATTCACCAGCTTACTCCCTAAGTCAAACGTGCCATTTGCCTCGCCCGATCACACTTTTCGTAACGCTTGAAATCACCGTTCGCGGAACGCATTCACCAGGTTACTCCTCAAGTCAAGCGTGCGTAAAGAAGTTTTACTTCAAAAATAGACTTTACTCTCTTGACGCCGCTGATACTGCTTTTTTTATCAAAAGACTTCCAAAAAGGAGGAGGTTCTCAATTCTACTGTATGTTTTTTTTTGAGTTTACTCCTTAAGAATCGATTTTCATATAAGGCGCCCGGTATGAAAAAAATATGGGAGTAAAATCTAGTGATCGTGTCACGTTTTTCGCGCGCAACCTATTGTGCGCAGCTTCACTTCCAGTAAAACAGTCAGGATTGGCTGAATCTAAGATGACGTCACACCACAGATTATGCGACCTATTTGCGTAGGTCATTATATTCACAGCTTGTCCTATCAAACAAGTTACGTATTATTAATAATTTCATGCAATCTTCTGTTAAAAACCCATTCAGTTTCTAGAGCTGATTGGTAACAAAGGAACAAGTTCAATTTTCTTTCAGATGCGTCGACATTGCTGTGTACCTGGCTGTAAATCCTTCGAAAGGATCTTTCGTGTGCTGCAAACATTTTAGTGAAAATGAAATATTACGGATTGAAAATATAAGAAAAAGTGATGGAACGCGCGAGGTTGTTCTATTGAGAAACCCAAAGTTAGTTGATGGTGCTGTGCCTCATATTTTCCCCAACCTGCCTCAATATTTGAGTAAAACGAAGATGTCTAGGGTGGATCCCGCTAAAAGACAAACAGTGAGAGAGCAGCGCTGTGAAGAGCTTCATAGAAAAATACAGGAACAAGACTCTGTAAAAGGATTTCAAGAATTTAAATCAAAGATTAGCAGTAACAAACACAACAGTGTATATTGTGGCTGGAATTATTGAAGAAAATTATGAATTGTGAACTGTTGAAGTATCAGAACGACTTTAAACACATGTTGTGATGTTTGACAGTTTTCACTTCATCATTTCCTTATTCAAGCGAGTGATGATATAAAGAATGATGTCAACAAATTACTAGAAACATTACAAGAGAAACTTAAAAAAAATTCTCTTGATTTAATTGAAAAGTCAACTCGAAACCAATGTAAGAGCCCTTTCTGGTATGACCTAAGATATGCTCGTATATCTGCATCCAAAGCATATGAGGTTTTAGTCCCTGCCAAATACCTTAGGGATCATTAGTAGCTGCGATATGGGAGCTAAAACACCTGACACATCAGCTATGAAAAGAGGCCGGAAATTGGTATCATCAATTATAAAAACTGTGCAGAGTGAACTTAAAACCAAAGTCAAGCCCTGTTTTGTGCCTGTTTAGACAATTGTACTTAAGTAGTAAACTCCAGTTGTGCGTCAGAGCTGACACACACACTTTGTTACATCAGATCTTTTGACTGGGTAAACCGATTTTTATGATTCTTATTTTATTTGAAAGCTAGTGCTTTCCGTGTGGTCCCATATAAATTTTATCAAAATCGGTGTAGTACTTTACTAGAAAATTAACAAAAACCAAAAATAATAATGCAAAAATGTACTAAGTTGTTGCGATGGAAGTCGGTTTTTAACGTGTTTAGCGTTCTCAATTATTGTGTCCATGTCAGTAATTCTAACGGCTAGCTATAGTTAGCTACCAGAAGTTTTTTATTAATCAAATTTTTTTTTAAAGCGCTATTAAATAATTGATCAGTAAAAAATATTAACTAATAATAGTAGTTTATGAAACTGTTGCATAATGATAAAACTCAGTACCTACAAAAAAACCTACAATACATCACAGAACAAAGACGAAGGAAAAAAGCTGGAAGGATAAAATATAAACCGTGTCGCCTCCATGACAGACGACCCTCCAGAAACGAGAGTTGAGCTATGGAAGAATAGTGTCTCTAGTACTGGTCCCTTCGTTCCGATCTCCGAGAATCCCTCACCTGGATATAAGTTGCCATTGTCGACCTGGAAATCTCTTAACAGACTCCGGACTCAGGTCGGCCGAAGTAAAGAAAACTTGTTCAGGTGGGGATTCATTGGAGATACGAACCTTGAGTGTAGGTGTGGTGCGGTCCCTCAAACGATGGATCACCTCATTACGTGTCCTTCTTGCCCTGTCACCTGTACGCGGGAGGACTTGATGCAGGCCACTGACAAGGCAATTTGCGTGGCTCGGTTTTGGGATGGGACTATCTGAGTTTGCCGTCGACTCAAAAAGAAGAAGAAGACGGAGTGCCTTTGTTTTTTTTTTTTCATAATTAATTTGAACCAACACTGCTGCACAGCCGATTAAAAAAAACTGGATTTACTACCTTTTTTTTTTGGTCTTATTCTACTTATCAAGATAATTATTATGCTGATCATTATGACAATATCGAAAGTATCTTCCTAATTTCAAGCAACTAGCTCTGGCTCTGGTTGCCATCGACACAATTAGCCATTCGTTTTATCTCGGCGAGCAGACGGCGGAGGGAAAGGGGGAAGGGAGGGGAGGGGACCTGGGCACAAAGCTAGTTTAATTAGATACATTTAGACAAGACGCGTTTTGACGCTTTGTCTCTGGGTTTGTAAACATGAGCCAACAAAAGATACCAACCAACCCGTGAGCGGTTAACGAGGCCAGGCGTGAGTAGTACACGCGAGTGGTTGGCGAAAGTGTAATTTACGGAATTTAAATAGTTTAGTGACGGAATAACTTTGAGCAAAAAAAAACCGTCTTCAAACAGGAAACTAAGGTTCTACTCGATTTCTCTGGGATGCCATTATCAGATCCTGGTTTCCTTATCATGGTACCACCCTTGGGTATCTCCTTTCCAACAAAAAAAGAATCATCAAAATCTGCTCACAAACGACGAAGTTATCCGCGAACACACATAAAATATATGTATATTATACGGTCTAATTGAGAAACCTCCTCCTTTTTTTAAGTCGGTTAAAAATGTACTAGTTTTAGTGTTCTTTGGCACTAGTGAGGTGCCCGCGACTTCGTTCATTTAAACCTTTGGGAAAGTAATTTTTCATACATTTTAACACCCTATTATGTGTCACTTGCGTTGTCACAATAGTGAGCTGATCTTTCCCAATTTTCACTAGAATGCGTGACAGACGGACAGACAGACGGACAGCGAAGTCTTACTAATATGAAATGAAATGAAATGAAAATGAAAATGAAATTTGAGTACGGAACCTTAACAATAGGACTTATGATTAATAGCGCACATAAAGTGCAAAGCATTGGGGCAGTAAAGTTCCCGGCGCACCGGAAAACTTAGCGTAGGAAAGCCTTGACAGACGACCTGGTGAAGGTCGCGGGAAGCCGCGAGAAGCCGCTGGAAGCGGATCGCGCAGGGCCGCTCGTTGGGAAAATCCTTCGGAAGGCTTTCTCCAGAATTGGACGTTTTTCTGATGTTAATGATGATATTTAAAAGTACAGTTTTTTTTTGCCTTTACAATTTTTTATTATATGTGCAACTAACCTTCTGGCAAAGTATATATATTAGTACTAACATACAGTACGGACACTCCCTGCCGCTCTCTAGATTACGACCTCACCCCCTCGTCACCCAGATTGATACAGATTGGTAACAGTTTGGTTGTCGAACGTATAGGATTTCGTCGCCATTTTGTTTGTTCCGTAATTCGTTTTTTGAAATGTCATTTCAAGCCCGATGTATGAAGTGTCCAGGGTGTGCTTCAGGGGTCTGATTGAGCTGAAATTTCGTATAACCGGTGACAATAGATCCTTTACACTACGTCTTTTGTTTTCAGTCATCATATCAGCTCATATATACGTCCCAACCGAGGGGCTCAAGCCTACCCTGAACTAGGGATATCGGGCCTTAGTCGACCACGCAGTTGTGTCGGGTTGGTCGACTTCACACACAACCTTCGGGTTTCCTTGCAGGCGTGTGCAGGTTTCCTCACGATGTTTTCCATCACCGTAAGAGTGTCGGATAAACGTACATATAAATAAAATAAATAAATAAATAAATAAATATTCTGGGACAAATCACACATGGTCATCTGGCCCCAAAGTAGGATTCCCTGTGTTATGGGTTACCAGAGACTGATAAACATACTTATATACATTTAAATGCATACATATATAGATATATTTAACACCCAGACACAGAGCAAACAAATCTGCTCATCACACAAATGCTTGCCCTGGTGGGGATCGAACCCACAACCCTCGAATCAGTAGTCAAGGGCACTAACCACTGAGCCACCGAGTCAGTCTATATGAAATATAAATTCGAAAACACATTGGTACGTGGCAGGATTCGAAAAACGACCTTCCTGACAGGAGGTACGAGGTAGCGGCGGCCCTTGCCATTACGCCACCGACGCATCAGTAAATCTTGGGAAATACTGTTTTTAGGGTTCCCTAGTCATTAAGGAACTCTTATAGTTTCGCCATGTCTCTTTGTCTGTCCATGACTTAGTTAAGAGACTATTAGTACTAGACAGCTGTAATTTGGTATGGGTTTACATATTAATCATGCTGACTTCACTAAGTCCACCACCACTGTGCAATCATATCATTTTTCATTAATATCAGCTCATATACGTCCCCACCGAGGGGCTTGAGCCTACCCTGAATTAGGGCGATTGGGCCTTAGTCGACAAAGCGGGCCCAGTGCGGGTTGGTCGACTTCACATACAACCTGCGAGTTTCTTCGCAGGCGTGTGCAGCTTTCCTCACGATGTTTTCCTTCACCGTAAGAGCGTTAGATAAACGTACATATGAAATCTAAACTAGAAATCACATTGGTACGTGGCAGGTTCAAACCGCGACCTCCCGGACAGGAGGTGAAGGCCCTAGACATTACGCCACTGACGTTCTTACAATCATATCATATCAGCCGAAAAACGTCCAGCAGTGGACCATCAAGGATTTCCACGACGACCGATCCTGCGCTGCCCGCATACAGCGGCTTCCCGCGATCTTCACCAGATCTTCGGTCCACCGCGTGGGAGGGGCCTGCCTACGCTACATTTTCTGGTAGGTAAGTGGTACAATAAATCTTTTTTTTTTGGAAAATCATAAAGAGGTTAAAATTTGTTTTCGTTGACATACCCTATCGTCGAAGCATCGGTAGCTCAACCGGTAACGAAGAAGCGTCGGTGGCTCAACCGGTAACGACTCGTTTCATCTAACCAGAGGTACCGGGTTCAAATCTGGACGGCCAATGTACCAATGAGTTTTTCAAAAACTTACGTACATACTTACCGATTGCTTTAACGGTGAAGGAAAACATCTTGAGGAAACCGGCAAGCGCCTGCGAAGAAACTCGAAGGTTGTGTGTGAAGTCGACAAACCCGCACTGGGCCCGCGTGGTCGACTAAGGCCTAATCGCCCTGATTCAGGGTAGGCTCGAGCCCCTCGGTGGGGACATATATGAGCTGTAATGATGACCCTATCGTGTAGGGTATTGATAAATAGGTTTTTCAAAACTATTAAGGGTTTGCTAAAACTATTTTTGATGTAGGAATTGGTTGTCTTAATATTAAGGTTTAAAGTGCTAATTTTTGAAAGAGTCTAGTGTTACTCTATCAGCTAAACCGCTATTCCAGGACATCTGAATAAAATTGTAAATAGTAGGACATTTAGTCAATTTAAAAGAAAAATTTTCATGCCTAAGTAGGCTTTCTTAGTTTAGGAGTACCTAATAGTCGACCAACTTGAGATGTGCAGTTGGATTTTTGAAAAGTTCATAGATTTTCTGTCAAGTCTATAAAGTCTCTCAACAAGTGGGTCTTAAAATGAACATGGAAAAGATGAAAATAATGTTAAATGTCCGTGTCGCACCTAACCCTATAAAGGTTGGAGACTCTACACTGGAAGTTGTTGACGAATATGTATACCTAGGACAAACAGTCCAGCTAGGTAGGTCCAACTTCAAGAAAGAGATCAATCGACGAATTCAACTCGACTGGGCAGCGTTCGGGAAGCTTCGCAATATCTTCACGTCCCAAATACTGTCTAGTGTCTCAAGACTAAGGTCTTTGACCAATGTGTGTTGCCAGTGATAACTTCCGGAACTGAGACATGGTCGCTTACTATGGGACTCATAAGAAGGCTCAAGGTCACCCAAAGGTCAATGGATCGTGCTGTGCTCGGAGTTTCTCTGCGTGATCGAATCAGATCTGCAGGAGAACCAAAGTAACCGACATAGCTCACAGAATCGCTAAACTGAAGTGGCAGTGGTCAGGGCACATAGCTCGTAGAACAGATGGCCGTTGGGATAGTTAAGTTCTCGAGTGGCGACCGTGCACCGGAAAACGTATCTTAGGCAGGCCTCCCATGCGGTGGACCGACGACCTGGTGAAGATCGCGGGAAACCGATAGATGCGGGCAGCGCAGGACCGGTCCTCGTGGAAATCCTTGGGGGAGGTTTTTGTCCAGCAATGGAAGTTTTTCGGCTGCTATGATGATGTTGAGATTTTCCATAAAAAATGTTTTATTACCAATTGCAAATATAATTTTGCTTTTTAAAATTTAATATAGATTTATATTTTGAGAAGACTACTGAACCCTGCTTTATGTATGATATAAATAAAACGTGTCATGGACTTGAATTATTAATATAGAGAAATAATTATCTAAATTTTTACAGCTTGTTATCTCCAGATCTCTTGAGCACTAAAGCACTTTTTAAACCGCCTACGTGGCGTAATGGTTAGTCCATTCACTTCACACTACGAGGTCGCGGGTTCGATTCCCGGTGGGGTCAACTTGTAAGACTCGGTTTGGTTGGTGGTAGGGCATTTTCTAAGCCCGCCTGGTTAACGACCACCATCTTATCAAAGTCTTGCCGCCAAACATCAGTGACAACAACATTGATGTGTTCCGGCTTGTAGATAAGATAGCCAGTTTTCCTTTGCGTTGGGGAATCTTGGTAAGCCCGCTTCTATCTTCGGCATCATCGTCACTTACCATCAGGCGAGAGGATGCCAAGGGCATACCAATCGTGAATAAAAAAATAAAAAAAGCACTTTTTCTGACCAAAAGTATCCTATATTGGTCTTTTCCCATTACTGACTGTGCAAAATTTTAGAGAAATGAGTTCAGTTGTTTAAAATTAAAGACAAACCAATTGAAAGGCTGACAAACACATTCAGATACTTATTTGTTCTTTGATGGGCCACCTTGAACCAGAAATAAGGGTAAATATCGTCTCTTCAGGCATCAGGCAGAGGGTATAAATCTGAAATGTTGAATTTCACGTTCGATTACCCCACGCGTGGAGGATTTAGGTACGAGTATCTCTAGCCTGTGTATCTAATGTTTGTAGAAGTAAGCTCGTTCATATCGCATCGTAGGGTAAAATTCGGATAGTTGCCACACTTTTTGATATCACTCTTTACATGCTGTGCTGTAACAAAATTGGTGTAGGTCCCTTTAACTGGGGGTTCTGCTCGTCATACTGAACAATTTTCTCCAATTCTCAAAAAAAAATTAGACCTTCCATACTAAAATTCTCAAAATCAGTCGATTAGCTGATCGATTTGTATGAGGGGATTTTTTTTTACGTTTTCAGCTAAGTCGTAGAACAAAAGTTGTTCAGTATGATGAGTAGAAGCCCCAGTTAACGGGACCTACACCAATTTTGCTACACCCTGTATATTTCTCAGTACAAAAAGCAAAATACTTTGTTTCCAAAACTGTCCGGTACTTTGGGTTTTACCTACAAATTTATAAAAAGTAAAAAACATTATCTTTAATATTTTTAGAGTATTAGCAATTTTTGCGTACCTCTATATATTTTCGGGCAACTATCCCACATAGGAAATAGTTGCCTAATCCATGTAAATATCGTTTAGGATAGATGCCCCGCCGAGAAACAGGATATCTACCCCGCAAAAACTTTGATCGCATTTTGCTTTCCCATGTAATTGCAGAGACATTAGATATGGTCAACTTAGTGGTAGCTGGAGTCTATCGTTTTTTTTTTTGTCAATGGGTAAGCTCTTGGCATCAAAAGCGTCGGTGGCTCAACCAGTAACGACTCGGTCTTTCTAACCAGAGGTACCGGGTTCAAATCTGGACTGCCAATGTACCAATGAGTTTTTCAAAACTTACGTACATATACTTACCGATAGCTTTAACGGTGAAGGAAAACATCGTGAGGAAACCTGCACACGCCTGCAAAGAAACTCAAAGGTTGTGTGTGAATAGTCGACTAACCCACACTGGGCCCGTGTGGTCGACTAAGGCCTGATCGCCCTAATTCAGGGTAGGCTCGAGCCCCTCGGTGGGGATGCATATGAGCTGATATGAAGCCCTTGGCACCATCTCACCTGACAGTACCTAAGTGACGATGATGCCGAAGATGGAAACTTTCCAAGATACCCCAACGCAATGGGGATCTGGCTATCTTATCTTTAAGCCAGAACACATCAATACTGTTAACGCTGACGCTTGGCGGCAAGACTTAGATAAGATGGTGGTAGCTAGCCAGGAGGGCTATGAAAAATGACCTTCCACCAACCAAACCGAGTTTTACAAAGTTGACCCAGCCGGGAATCGATCCCGAGACCTCCTAGTGTGAAGCGAATGGACTATTCATTACGCCACGGAGGCGGTTAAAATAATAGACGGCGGAGGAAATAGATTAATAGAATAGCGATTCATCCGCGAAACTAGAGTAATTAAAATCAGGACAACTTTACCCCTGGGTCAACTATCCTGGTTTCACCCTATCCATCTAGCAAAAGGTTCTTTCTATTATTTACATACTTGGTATTCCAATTTAGTATTCCAAATAATACACGATACCTATATTTAACGTAGCGTAGGCAGGCCTCCCACGCGGTGGACCGACGACCTGGTAAAGATCGCGGGAAGTCGATGGATGCGGGCAGCGCAGGACCGGTCGTCTTGGAAATCCTTGGGGGAGGCCTTTGTCCAGCAGTGGACGTTATTCGGCTGATATGATGATGATATTTACAAATGACAAAGGATTTAAGAAGACTATACTAAGTATTGATAGGATTATACTGAGTTACGAATTTAGTTTTTCTTTCTGTTGGTATTGGAGATTTTATTCCGCCCACGGCTACACTCGCGTTCTTTTGGATTTTCCCGAGGGAATAAGACGTTTTCCCGGGTCAAAACTAGCCTGTGTCCTATTCCAGGACCTAACCTATATAAGTGCCAAGTTTCATTCCGATCCGTCCAGTGGTTGAAGCGTTAAAGAGTAACAATCATCCATACATACAAACTTTCACATTTATAATATTAGTAGGATTTACGGTACTACATTCGCCTTAATAAAAACCGGACAAAAGTAAAACTTATTGTCAAAACTCATTGTAGAATTAATGAATCACATGGTTACATAGTATTAAATGGCAACACCATAATTATTTGCTATTGGACAAAGATTCAAATAATTTTCTAAATTCCTAAAAACTTTTAGGTGCAAGCTTTAATTTGAAAATATTTTAATTACTTCGTATTTTTCTCAGCAGACCCTTTCATTTGATACCCATGTCATGGTGGTGCAAAAAAATATTATTCGTAGTATTCGAACCACGACCCCCGATACAGGAGGCGGCGGCCCTAGCCGTTACGCCACCGACGCTCGAGTGCACGACTGGATTATGTTTGTTCACTAGAAAACTTTCCTATTTTCATATCGGGGTTAGCAAACATCCTCCCAGCCACCAGCCGACCGTGAAAATTTGACGGATCTTTAAAGGCCTTCTGATAAACGCGGTAAAGATCACACGAGTATCTCTCCGTTTTATTGACCATTAGATACTTACGATGTTGACACTTTTTCTAAACGATTTTTTGCCCGTAACGTGAAAGAAAATATCGTGAGGAAACCTGCACATTTGAAAAAACCAGATGCGAATCTTCATGGCAGAAAGGAAGGAAGTCAAAGGTCAGTTTCCACACAGCAGTCGTAGATCTGAATCGTCACGTGATCGCGAGTGGTAACTGTCTCTTAATATCTATTATTAATATAATAAAACTGTAACGGGGCCGTGTCTGTACATGAAATATTTTTGGAAAATAATAACTCTATTAATATTAATATCTATAATATAATAAAACTGTAACGGGGCCGTGTCTGTACATGAAATATTTTTGAAAAATAATAACTGTGGTGGACATTACTAACAATACAGAGGCCAAAACAACAACTTTTGGAACTTTTGTCTGTCTGTCTGTCTGTCTGTCTGTCTGTATGTTCGCGCATCACGCAAAAACTACCGGGCCGATTTTGATGAAATTTTGTATGGTGGTTCCTTATAGCCCGGGTTAACATATAGGATATTTTTTATCCCAGAAAATTCAAGAGTTCCCGTGGGAAAATCAAAAGTATTCATTAATAGAATGTCTCACCACGCAAATGTGGCTTGATCTATTACAATCAAATTTTACACGTTGATACCCTTATCGCGAACTAAAACTGGGACATTGTGAATCCCAAAAAAATTAGGGTTCCTAGAGGATTGCAAAAAATTGTATATGAAACCTTTACATTGGGATGGGGTGTTTTTGACCATCATTGTATAGTCGGGTATTCTTTATCCCGAAAAAATAAAGAGGTCCCGTGGGAAATTATCTATCGATACTTACAATAATATCACTAAAGTACTTTTTTCTATATATTAGCTACACATACCATACATTATAATCATAGTAGCAGAATGTCAATAGATGGCACTGCAGGGATAATAAAACGCGCTTAAGTTGTATTAAAACATTAAAATATTATTTCATACTTTTGAGCAGAGATATGCTATATTATTATATTATTATATTATATTATATATTAAGGGGAGGTAGATAAGTTATATGCTTCCTAAAAGTGAATCAAAAAAAAGATGCCAATTGGCATCTCTTTTCATAGTAGCATTCGGTAGGTACCTATTATAATGTGTGCGTAAATGGATTCGATTTTCAAATGTGGTTTGTTAGTGCATAACCCATCTATGGTAACAAATCTCTGCTTTTAAGTGGATTTCTTTTATGTATTTTTCAGCATACGCTACTTTAAACTCTGGAATTATGGTACGATAGCGATGTGTTTCATAGACGAACAGAGAGGTATTTTTTTACAGATTCCAATCGTGTAAAATAAAAAAATAAAACACATAAATCGAGTTTAGCATCTTTTAACAGGAGACACAGATATGGGAACTCTTCTGACGGCGACTATTTGAGTGTGGCAGTTGCTCTCCGCCTGCAATATCAATATCTGTGAACCTCATCAATGTATTTGCGGGTCCACGGCGGAGGCAATTGGCCATCACTCACTGAGTTGCAGTCGTGTTTGTGAAGATTCCTACGTCACCAATTCCTTAATGACCTCACTCGGAGGGCACTGGTCTCGGCCAGATGGAATTGATTCCAGACAGAATGGAATATTCCATCTTTGATGCAACCGCCGGCCGGGCTTTAGTCGATCTGATGGCAAAAGGCCGGAGGGTTTAAACAGGTGCTATGGCAGAGAGGAACGCGTCTGCTTTGGGAAGCCACTTTTTCTGCCTCACTCCTCACCCGTACGGTACTGCTGCTCAATTTGCGGTGAGAAAGGAGCATAATAATTACTCGGTCTTGGACGCAAATTACTGATTTGTTGCCGCTGGTCTGTGAGACAACCGGCTGTTGAACCCTCAGAAGCCTTTGCCTTCACAAAGGAGATTGGCCTTCGCCTTCGAGTGAGGAGATATGACGTGAGGCCCTACCTGCTGCTAAGGTTGTCTATTGCCATCCAGCGCGGCAACGAGAAGTGCGTCTAGGGCTCCTTTGGAGCTGATACGACTCGAGGATTTGACCCATATTAATATTGTTAGGAAATTTTATTACGAGATTGATACCTATAATGATCTGAATTAGTTTTTTGATAATATAGGTATATGTGTTATTTCATGATATCAGTTTATATACGTCCCCACCAAGGGGCTCGACCTGCCCTGAGTTAGGGCGATCTGACCTTAGACGATCACGCGGGTCCATTTCGGGTTGATTGACTTCACACATAAGCTTCGAATTTCTTCGCAGGCGTGTGCAGGTTTCCTCACGATGTTTTTCTCACCGTAAGAGCGTTGGATAAACGTACATACCAGTATGAAATCGATATTCGTATAGATATTGGTAAGTGGCAGGATTCGAACCACGGCCTTCCGGACAGGAGGTAGTGGCCCTAACCGTTTTGCCACCGACGCTCTATATTTTATTTAAGATTTAGAAATCCTTACTTAATATTATAAATGTGAAAATGTGTTTGTTTGTTGGTTACCTATTCACACTTCAACACCTCTACCAATCTTGATGAAATTTGGCATGCAGGTAGCCTGTATCACTGGGAATGAAATAGTCAACCTTTTATCTGTGGAAATTATCATAGCCCGATGCAGTTCCTGAGGAAACTAAAACAATACTCTTTGTTCATTTTATTTAAAACTAGCTTTTGCCCGTGGCTTCGCCCACGTGGACATAGCTTTTATGACTCTTTTTGAGGGTGAGTGGTGCGCCAGCCGCAATCAGCTCGCAAGCGTGGACATGAGTTTTCTCCAGGTACCTCAGGAACTGTATCGGGCTATTCGGATTAGCAGTCTTTGTCACTTCCCACCCCCTCAACAAATTCTATACAAAAAATCACTTTAATCCGTTGCTCCGTTGCGACGCCACCGACGTGCGCGAGCGTAGAAAACAGTTGTCCCCAGATCCCTCGGGAACTATGTCAGGATATACTTATTAGTAAATTATTAGTAAATTATATCATTTTCCACCTCATGTCTGTGCTAAAAATCACACCAATCCATTTTTTCGTTACGATTTTAAATAAAATGAACAAAGAGTATTGTTTTAGTTTCCTCAGGAACTGCATCGGGCTATGATAATTTCCACAGATAAAAGGTTGACTATTTCATTCCCAGTGATACAGGCTACCTGCATGCCAAATTTCATCAAGATTGGTAGAGGTGTTGAAGTGTGAATAGGTAACAAACACACAAACACATTTTCACATTTATAATATTAAGTAAGGATTTCTAAATCTTAAATAAAATATAGAGCGTCGGTGGCAAAACGGTTAGGGCCACTACCTCCTGTC